>WURS02235750.1:0-19713 GCA_011762765.2 Rhinocypha anisoptera | reverse complement strand
CCGTGGGCTTAGTACTAGGTGAGCTCTACCCTCACTTAACATACCAACCTTCGGGTTGATCACTGTGGTTTAAGGAACCGATAACAAAGAGCTGTGGACGAAAGAACTAAAGTACTACTGTGTCCAAAAAAATATGGTGAATTACTTATTTAAAATTCGCAGGTATTATGAAAGCATACAATTATTTTTTTGTATGTTGGTAGTACTGTCCTTGATATCTATACACAGTTTCAAGTCAATTATATTCAATTGTTGGAGAGCTACTCGCGTTTTTGTAAACATAAGTTAGTTTCTCGATTTTCACTGTCTGATCTTGTTGAGCAATGAATTTGCATTAATTTTATTTGCGAAATGAATATTATGCCGCCTAAACGTTGAGGGTGTTACGGAAAGCCTTTGGTGATGAAGCTAACGTCGCAAAAAATATTTACAAGTGGCGCAAAGACTTTAAAGAAGGCAGATGAAATCGTTGAAGATGAACAGCACGTCCTGAACGATCCACAACGTCAACTGATGAACAAAAATCTCGTTTGGTTCCAAAAACGAAAAAAAAAACTCATATCGTTCCGCAACCTCCGTATTCGCCTGATTCAGCACGGAGTGACTATTCTGGCTATTCCCTGAACTCAAAAGACCACTCCGTGAACACACCGTTTCAACTCCATCGAGGAAATAAAAAGCAGAATCGAGGAAAGCATTGAAGACCATACCGGAAAAGGACTTTCCGGACTGTTTCGACAACTGGAAAAAAACGGCTGGAATAAGTGCATTGTATCGGGTGGGGGATTACTTTGAAGGCGACGAAATTGATTTGGAAGAATAATTAATTTTTTTTTAAACAAATTCACCTTATTCTTTGGACACAGTAGTATATGTTCCAGATGATGATGATTTTTTGGGAGTGGTGGGATGCGATTTTCCACTTGGCTTCCTTCGGATGCCCACTAGGGCGTCAGTTATTACGGGGGGGGTTTAAGAGCATACCCATTGATCACTTGTTTTGACTAATTGAAATACGGTAGCATGACGAAAAATCACTCACACCAAACCATACACTTCAACCTTTTTCCTCGCAACCAACTTAATTATTATTATTTACGCATGCGTTATGAGGGGGGGGTTATACGTTCGACCTAGACCGGTTTTCCCAAAGTATTTCTCGGGCCAACCCCCCCCCCCCCCTTGATCATATTTTCCTCATTTCTTATCGCACCCCCCTAGACCAGCTCCCACTTCGGGAAACACTGACCTAGACCATCCTGTAAATGTGATAGGGATGTTTTCGGTCACCAAACGCAACCTTTTACGTATTTTTTTCTTCTCCCTTCTGAAATCCCTCTCAAATGTTTTAATGGTCGACAGTGGGGTGGCGACTCCTACCCCCTGCACGCGTGAGGCATGTAATGGAATTGAAAGAAAAAAAATACCCCTTTCCTTTTAGAAAAAAAGTAATGAAAACATAATAATAATTGTAAAATTGTAAAAAAAAATGTAAAAAAATTACGCACCGGTGCGTAATTTTTATATTCTTGACCATCCAGTGGATTTGCAAAAGTTATTTTACGCTAAACGTTTTAGAGTCAGGTGAGATGTGTTGGAAACGATCCATAATCTAAGAAATAAATTACAAAATTTTCAATTTCCACTTTTAAAAAACTTCTTCTTTATTCCGACATGTTTCGGTGCACTACAACAACTTACAACAGGACTTGAAAATGGTGTAGTGCACCGAAGCATGTAGGAATAAAGAAGAAGTTTTTTAAAGTGGAAATTGCAAATTTTGTAACTTATTTCTTAGATTATTTTACGCTATTAAAATGGAATTCCACAAGGTGAAAACTGAATTCATTTCACACAATGAAAACATATTACCATGCCCCCTTTTTTTACAAACTGCGACAGTATAAAAGCTTCACGAGAATTTCCCATTATACAGTCGTCAGATTTACTAGGCACAGGAATATGTGGAAAAAAAATCATTTTGGAGACGCCGTGCTGAAGAATGACGTTGGAGGAGATGGATCGCACGTACTTTTTCAATAAAATGAAATGCGAAATGAAAGTGCTTATTTCGCGTCATGTCAACGTAATAGTTCATTGCGGAACTTTCCACGATACATATATTCCGTTTAGAACAATATATGGGACCCGTTGCTGCCAGAGTTTGAAACCTCGCGGCCTTGGCTTTTGAGGTTTATGACTGCGTGGAAATGACACAATACCGCCCCTTTTACTCGATACCCATATGTAAAGGCTCTCGGGAGAGTTGTCCGGTAAGGAATGGAAATTAAAAGAAACATCAACGATCAACAACAACAATGAAGTTTGACATAATAACTTCGCATGCAAAAATAGGGTAGGGACGTGACGACACAGACTATTACCGACGTAAGGAATTTTTTTTAGTCCTTTCTAAGTGAATCCAACGGATGTGGATTTTCATACCAATTATAAATAAAGTTCAATCCTGCAAAACAGATCTTAGAATGAATATTGAAAACATCTTATCGGGTTAAATGATAGCATTGAGGATAATTTTCATCTTCAAACTATAATGGTATACAATAACACATTTACGTAAAGGGAAAACGACTTTCCGACTACGCTGTGTATTGACGAATCCTTTTTTTTAATGGCACAGCATTCGCTATCGTGAAAGTAGGAGAAAGAAGCATAACCAAACTTTCAAAAATAAGCCGAATAAATATATTCTTCCCAAATGTTGAGATATTATCTTCTGTTTCCCCGATAAAGCACCACTGTGGTGGATAGCACGATATCAAGCAATACCTGGATAAAATGTCTAAGGAGACGGCGTATGTGGTCCCAGGTGAATTTTCACAGAGCGTCAACAATGGCTCTAAAAAGATGGAAAGAAAGTACTACACCAGCGAGAGAGAGAGGGGGGGTTGCAAAAGGTGAGGAAAAGGTCACATTGGATAACAGGAGCCGGAAGGGGGAAGGAGACGACTGGACATGTGAGTTCAAGCTGACATTTCAACTATGCTGGCATTTGGAACTCATTCCGGGCTAGGCGGAAGACATTTCTCTTGTTTTTCAGTAGAATAATGCCGATTGACGCAATAGAAATCTCGCAAAGAAAACGGACTACACAGAGAACCATAATCTGACTTTTTTTAAATGTTACCAGAACCTGTAATAAGCGTTGACTTCATCACCATCCTAAAATATGTCCATTGCTGTCAGCTTCGAAATTTAGGAGCACAAAGGTGATGGCATAAGAAACTTCTTAAGATATTTAATTTCTTCAGTTACATACATATCGAAAGAAAAGTTCCACAGCATACGCCATAAACTGACTTTTCACCAGCAACCCATAAATGTATCTTGAGGTTATAAAATGTTTCTTGAGGGCAGCGGCTGACGAACCTTAAGACACATAACAGGACTATGCGTCAATATCTACTTTGCGTAACCGGATTTTACCGGTAACTTATGTCATTTCATCCTGTTTTCACACCCCCACCTACATCGTATGTACGAACAACAGAAGTGTTGTTTTTATTTTTTTGCTGACGAGAAAGTGCGCTTCTGGCACTCAACGCCGCCCAGCAAGGTGAGTCACTAGGTTGCCTCGACTCATCCGGGTAGTGTCTTCGGAATATCAAACGTTTTTACAGATGGTAAAGGCGAAGGGGTCGCCGGCAAATTTCCTAAACGCGAAAAACCTGTCGCGTCGATTTCTTTAACGGAAGGGACTCGGGAGTAACGGTGAAAATTTCCGACTGCAAATGTCGCGTACTACTAGTTGGGATTCCGCCACTCGTTAGGGGTGGGGGCCTGTTCCGTCAACAACAATCCGCTTGATCTCCTGACCGTTCCGTCATTTGAATAGGTTCATTTCTGTTGAAATGCCGCATGGAAATCAATCTCTATCATCAACTGCCGGTATTGAAAAAAAAACAGCAGGAACAGCAGAAAAAACTCAACCCGACCCAATCTCTTCCGGTGATGCTTTCTTAGGTCGTGGATTTCCCTTCCTTTTAATTCTTCACCTGAATTAGAATACCAAAAAAAATTACAGACGTGTTCGCCACGCCTGTATCAGAAGACTCTCTCTCTCCATAATTTCACTTTTGAATCGCATACAACATCGCCTCACGCAATCTTGATACGTAGCACTGTACGAAAACAGCTTTGGCTTATCTCTCTCTCTCTCCCGCTAAATGAAAAAAAGAAATAATTTCCAGGCAATTTACCACCCACACTCCCCGACCGAAAAGAAATCAGTTCCGCGGGTTGAACAACTAAGATAACGTCGATAATCTTAATTTTTCAAGTCGTTGGAAAATTGTCAAGGAAAAAGTTCCTAACTGGCGGGCGACGCGTCCAGGCCCGACTTCTGGTGCTGGTTTCATTGCGGACGGATGAAAATGCAGTTCTCGACGTGACGAAACAATCGGAAAAATTTATCCTAATCGCGTAGGAAGATAGGTTTGACGATTAAAAAATGGGGTAGCATAGGATAAAAAAGGATACTATATGGCGTATTGAATTATTTCGTAAACATTACAAATTAAAAACGTTAAAATGAAAACAAAAAAAAACAATATCTTGGGAGTTCCATTTTTTCAATTATGTCACTAAACCATCGCTAATCCACAAATCGTGCCCCAAAGACTATTCACTGCCCAGGAAAAAAAGTATCAAAAGACGAGCAACAACGGAATCGCTTCATGGAGCGGGCGAAATCTCCAGGAAGCAGCGTTCTACGAACGCATTAACGTTTACCGTTTTGTGAATGAGTCGTGCCAGATCGTTAAGTGAAGTTGGGAATCGCGTAAACAAATGGCCAACCAGTGAACTCAAGTCCGGGTCGAAGGGAAACGGAAAAGCACTTGCAAAGCGAGTTAGTCTTCATTTTCTTGCGTTACCGGTAATGCGGTAATGAACCCAAATGTATATTTTTTCTCCGTGCAAGTTATGATTGCAAAAGAGGAGACAATGGTTCGCGATCGCGTTCTTCTGGCGCTCTGGCCAAACGGAACTTCAAAAAGTCGCGGAAATCCGATTCCGTCAGAGAGAACCTATTTGCAGCATTTTAAATGGGTAGGCATTTGGTAAACAAATTTTTTTTTAAACTTCAAATGATGCGTGGAAAGTCGAGAAAATTACAGAAACCTGAACTGTAGATTGTCATTTTTTGGGATCTATTAAGACTGAAATATTAGTTAGGAAATTGGGATACATCAAAAGTTGACTTCATGGCTGTTAAAAATAATGTTATGCGTACATAAATTTAAACAACTCAAGAGTATTCAGCCTATTGAAAAGATCAAGAGGAGTCAGAAACCAGAGAAACAGTAAAATTTTATAAGAGATCCTAAACATTGTCAACACGAAAACTACTACAACTTATCATGTACAATGACGTTTCGGCGTTGAACGAAAGGAGGAAAATTTCATTCAGACGCCAGTACACTTGAAAAACGACTAAATATACTTAAGCTGTTAATTTTCATTCTTTGGAATATTCCACTACGTAATCCTCAATCACTATCATTCAGAGAAATTTTGGTATAGCATTGTATAAGGTAATACTTATTTTTTCATATGAAATTTGAATGAGGAAGTAGCCTTCTACCGGCTTATTAATCCAGGCGGGATGCTACAGTAAAAGAATCGAGGGCTATAATAACAAAATAAACAAAATGACTACTCCGGCTAGTATATAAACAAATACTTAATAACTACTATAACATGTTTTTTAAATGGAACAAAAATTAGTAGCTCCCATTACGGAAAGAAAAGCGGCCTCTGAATATATACCCACTCAGACTTACCACTTCTCAGGATGGTGTAAACAGCTTCGGGCCGAAAGACACAAGAAGCCACCAGCGGTATATTCAAGGAAATGCTAACAGTGAAAAAGGTTACATGAGCTAATCTTGACGAGTATCACTAATTCCTTAGAACTCAAACGCTTGAAGGCACAAAACACGATAAACAGGCACCGCTCATATAGTCTATCTTCCCAAACAGATGCCGAAATCATTCACTCGCTGAATTTACTCAAACGTGCACTCGCACCAAAATACCCGTCGTAAACTTTTGCAGCACAGCCAACTACTGCCGTAAACAAGCGTGTCACGAAATGCACTGAGTGATACAAACACTCAAGGTAGATGGCAGAAGTGAGAAAAAAATGAAGATCAATCAAAGGCAAACTGGCCCATCCATATACAATCCGCCATGTTGACTCCAATATGGAAAGCTGGCTATATTAATTTTGAATTTTACATTTTAGGCGAGTTAAAATAATATAGTTAAATGCATTTCTAGACAAGTTTTGGAAATTTTACAGTATTTTGTACAGATATTCAAAAGTTGATTCTCATTTAACTGTATATATATTAAAGTTGACGTTACCATAGAACGTAGCGGGAAAATCAAATGTGTTACATCCAACATGTTGGAAATACACAAATTGCCGATAACAGCGTTCACAACAATGAAGACCTTATAAAAATTCAGATAACATAATTAGATTCCATAAGGGCATCTGCATGCCAATTATGTTTTTCATAGGTAAATGACAACATCCAGCAAAGCCAATATGATGATTTTTTTAAAAATGAGAACATAATAAATTTATTGAGGAATTTCCGATGACTAAAGATAAACAATGATAATTGAAACTAATGACGCAATTCTGTTTGATCTAAAGTTCAAAAGTCGGAAAATAAATCACTTACAATGGTTACAATCCCATAGAATTCCTTATTCATCAAAGTACACTTAGTTCAGAAGAAACTCGTTTGAAGCTATCTTCCAGTCGATCTTTTATCTCCTGTAAAAATCTAACCTTACTCTCTGTCATACAAGTGCTTACTTGGATCGTAAGATATGAGAAAAACATTAACATGCTAGAAGAATTAATGTATTATTGACATATGTAGGTATAACTTTTTCAAAAAACATGTAAATAGATATTATTTGCTAATTAATAACTGCTGCAAAGTTGGGAACATCCAAACAACTTCCATTATTTTAGTAGTAAAATGGTAAATTTCCTTAATAAAATATTTCCCATCGTAAACATGCTGAGGTTACTTATGTAAGGGTGAATTAAAATTTTATTAAGTAGACGTATACAACATAAACTGTTTCAGATTAGGGTTAGAACTATTATTGTATAAATATTTATTCAAATTCATTGACTAAAATAAATGGTTTTACAAATATAAAAGCAATTAAGGTTAATTTTTATTTCATATGTTAAACCAGATGTGTTAAAATTTCACATAACCAGCCTATATATATCTAGAGAAAACTACGTTTAGTTCTATGAAAATCAAACATATTAAAATAAAATAATAATGCAGCCTAAACTATTAATAAAATAAAAAATGGTTACTAAAGAATACACAAGCAAGAAATATCTCAATTTTTTAAACAAATAAGAGTATCATTGGAGGTTCTGTTCACATCAATCTCCCCTGACAAATATTTCTGAAAGGAAATATTTGTGACACCTGTCAGGAAGTTGATTTCTGACATCTTCATCTATTTTGGATCATTAAAATTCATTGCTAAGATTCATAGTAAGATTTATAAATGCTAAATCTGAAATATTAAAGAAAATAGAAATTGAAAATGGGAATACTAGAAGATACAAATTTACTGACATTGAAAAATGTAATAAAATTTTTTGAGGAAGTTCAATGGAGAAATGACATTGACTTATCAAGAGAAAGTAAAAGAAATTTTAACATAAAATTGAAGGCAGAGTGGACAGGTAAATTTTGGTTTCCTTTTTTGTGAATTTTATAATGAGGGGTCATTATAAAGTAAACATTCATGATATTTGAAGAGGTACGATGTCTTTGACAAAATTTTAGCTAACCACAGTCTTTAACAACTTGTCTTCATCACTTGGTTGGTAGTTTGCTAGCTTTCCTCACCTAAATTTGGTCAGTGCATTTCATGTTCTTATTTAACACACATGTGGCATCAAAGACACCCAAAGTATCGACATTGGAATTCTATTTGAGCTCAAAAATTCTTACAATAGCAATACCCTAAAGAATGCCGAAGAAAGAAGAAGAGTAGTTAAAGAGAGAACAAGCACATGGATGATAGTTCTTACCTTACCCTTACTCTGAGGCTCAATTTGAAAAGAGATTACAAAAAGACCATCCAGTGTATAATCCATTCATGGACTTAAAGGAAAATTTTGATAACTTGGCTTAAAACCTCATGCTACATATTCTTGGGTAATTAAAATGAATTATAAGGACAGAATATTAATGCATGCTCTTTTTAGAGAGCACACAGTAATTATAAGATGTTGTGAAAGCAGGGAATAACTAAGAAAGAAGGAGCAAGACAGGGATTGCTCCCTATTGTCATTGGTCTCAATGAATACGTTGAGGAGGCAGACAGCGAGATCAGAGATAAGATAAAATGCAATTAAGGCTACCAGGAGAAGTAATAATCATGCTACAGTCTACAGATGACATTATCATACAGGCTGGGAAAGAAAAAGATATAATAGATGTTAGATTGCATGCAAAAGGGACATCAGAAAGATATCCTACAAATGAGCATGGAGAGAAATAAAGAAATGACCTGAAAATGAAGTAAATAAAGTAGATGTCTAGGAAGGAATATAATTAAGCAGGTCAACAGTATAAATCTGTATATCTCAAGCTAAGAATAAATTATTTTAGAGGAAAAACCTAAATACCTACTGTATATAATATTAACTCCTACTCTTACGGTTTTTTTTAGTTGAATAAATGGAGTATACTTATAAGTGAGTCATGAACCTCTGAGAAAAGAAAATTGAAAGGAGTGGATTTATGATGCTACAGGGAATGTTGAAAACAAATAGACTGGTTAACCAATGATAAGGAAAATAAAAGAGCTAGTGAACAGATAAGTATATGGATTGTAGTTAAAATAAGAAGAGAGAAATTAGTTGGATACATAGAAAAGGGTAGCAATTTCGTACGCAGTATTGGAAGGAAACCTAATGGGGAAGAATTCTAGATATTGACTAAGTATGAAGTATGAAAAAGATAATAGAATACACAGGTACCTAACAACTACAAAGGTATGGAGAGGTTGGCAAATGAAAGAATAGCTTGAAGAGCTGCTATTTATTAACCATTAATGATTTTAAATCATAAGCTGCTGAAAAACAGAAGACCTTTGAGATAATAATGTAGACAACAGTGGAAGCAAATGACCGAGAATTCCTGGATGAAGAATAATTTGGATTAAGAAAGAACCGTGGTTCAAAAATGCTAATTTGTCCCTTGGGCCGAGACACGTTGAATTCTTAGATTGGGATGTAAATAGTTTCTTCTAGAAATTCAATAGGTAAAAAAAATCAGGGTTTTCAGTACAAAGGCCCATGCCTTTGACTTTGTATCTGAGACACATTGTGTAGAATATTAATACTGTCACAGTTAATCAACAGCTTGTTGTTTATGAATTATGTGTTTAATGTATTTTAATTTTCCTCTAAATCCTCATGCAGATTCTTATAGCTATGAATAGTATGAAATGAAGTTGTGTCATCCCTGAACAAAGTTAATTACCTATAAAGGTTAAGGTTCCCTATAATATTAACATTTTTAGTGCCAGTGGGTGGAAAAATGCCAAGGACCTCTCTATTGACCTTGATTTTGGACAAATAATTCTTTTCCTAAATTGTATAGGATAGAAAACACAAATAATTATTTTAGTTGCCTTCTAAATGTTTGGAGTGTAAATAATGAAAGTTAACTTCAATATATTGATATTAGGTTCTTAAAAATCTACATGTACTTTTGTAAACATTTTTCAAAAAATCAATGGCATTTTAGCATATATAAGGTAATGGAGGCTGGTACTAAAAGGGTTAATATAAATTATGAAAAGTTTCACACCCAGAACTGATTCTTGCATTACACCAGTATTCATTTTTCTCATTTCAGTTATACAGTTGTCAATTTTTATATATTAATATCTTTGACTTAGTCTAAGAATGACTGAATTTCCATTCATCTAATTTTACATTTTTCCAGCTTGCAGAGTATGTACAATTTTATGGATGATGGATGATGGCGATCATCGCCGAAACCGGTCGTGTTTTGTAATTTTTTTTGTATCTTTTGTGGAATTATAAAAGTTATTAAAAAACCATCACTCTATGTAAAAACTCATTCAGTTTTCAAATGCTGATCAAGTACAGTTTGTGAATATAAAATTAAATCTATCACATTATGACTGCTTAACTTTTCTCTAAAACCATATTGCTTTTGTAATGAATATAAAGATAATTTCATAAATTTAACTGATCTAACTCAAATACTTTTTCTTACCAAATTTGGGCAACATGGAAAGAAGTCAATAGTTGAACATATCTTTATTGTACATCATGTTTTAAACACAGAAGTCGCTTTGGCTACTTTGCATTGTGTATGACTTTGTCACTGGTACAGTTTTTGTCAATAGGATTATAATTTTAACTGCAACTGGACTTGTGGTATTAACAAATTGTTTGAGTATATCCTAAGAGAAATCAGGTTAATTATACTTTATTTTTAATGGATTCTATCTTTACTTTCGGTCACATTAACGGAGTACAGATAGGCAGAATTTGTAGAGCTGAATACTTCGCCTTTGTTCTTGTTTGTTTGAGACAATTCATTAGCAAAGCCTGATGAAAATGTTTAAATTATTCACAACTTTAAGTCTATCATTTATGATAGACTTCAAGTTGTTTAGTCTATATTAGTGTTATGCATTGCCTCATATTCAAACATATTCTTAATATGTTCAAATATTTGTACATGTTAGCTTCTTTTGCATTCTCTTACTTAGATATATTGATTTTAATTTTTTTTCTACCCATTTAAGTGATTAGATGTTTAGGGACTTCAACATCTGTATGTATGTGCTTTTTTCAATTGTTCAGTTATGTACCTTGATCCTAGGAAAATTTCTTTTGTTTTCCCTACTTATCCTTGTCTCAACACTGACGGGTACATTAACCATAACCTATATATTAAAAATATTTCAGGTACAAGACATATGTTGACATGTTTGACAATGTTTATCTTTATCTGCCAGACTTAAAACTTGGTGTTTAGTTTGGCTGCTGGATTTAAATTAATCTCATTAAAAAATTTGGCATATATTTTCAAAACATTCAATATTTGCAGTCATTATGTTTACCTTTTAAAGAAACAAAAAGTATTTTGTTCATAAAACATTGTAGAAATATTCAATTATGTTAAAAAGTTAAACATAGCCTCCATGACCGTAAAAAATACATAAAAAAATAAAAATAATACTTAATTTATTTGCTTATTTTATGTGATAGAGCTGCTATTTGCTCTCTGAAACATGTCAACCTTCATTTCTTCTTGTAGTCTCCTGTCTTCTTAGTCACCCCTGCCATCTTGGTGTGTTAGGATTCAAAACACGATTTTATCCGAAGTCCCACATCACATTTTCCACAAATGAATTTTCTTATTTGTAATTTTTTCCCTTTGATGTACACATGTGTCAACGTGAACATTTTTCCATCACCAGGCAGTGAGAGTTATCTCTTTCTTCCAAGCAAAATTGATTTGTCTCACTAGTATTTGGCCATCCTCATCCATTTGTTCAACCTGGGAGAGCTACAGAGTCACATTCTACTAAATTTCTTATTAGTGCGTGGTGAAATTGTTAGCATGATAAATTAGCCACACAAGATGTAAGAATCCAGCCATTTATAAGTATGGGGTCAACTAAGTGAAAGAATAATTTTTTTGTCCATTTTCAGGTAGTATGGTTAGAATAGGAGTAATAGAATAGTTATTTTCCATCCTGCCTCCTTACACAACATAACACATATGGTGGTTATAACCATTCATGATAGCTGGACAAATGGCGTTCTCATGGTCATCTATGAAGTTTCATTCTATTGGTGCATGGTGAATATTAGTTAGCATATAAACTTCCCTATTATCTTTGCACACTACTACTGTCAAGTCACCCCTTGTTCTAGTATGTATGCCATCACATTTCAATTTTATGAATTTACATTCATATAGCATACTTTTATTATGTCTCACAGTTACAGAGCAGTAAACTTTCTTTTTCCTTTGAATCACCGATAGTAGGAGAGGGAAAGTAGTTATCCATGCATAATTTGTGTCTAACTCCTGGATTCTCCTAATCAATCGTCTTACAATGCAATCAATCGCCTTACATTAAATTGCTGTAATGTCTTACATCAAATTTTGTCTGTCATTACTCAAATATATCTTTATATCATATGTATAGCCTGTTGAGCCTCAGAGTTTGTAATTTTGACATTAAAACATTTGTAGTTTTTGAGTATGTATACTTTAATATAATCCTTCCCTTGACGAGTACCATTATTTCATTAAATGTTACGTGTCCATTTGAAACATAGTACATATTTACCAAAGTTATCATTGGGCATGTAGAAAAGTTTTCTAAGTTTCTACAACTGGTCATAATCATCATCACTTTTGTCAGTTACTTAGATACAGTCAGTGTAATGAAGATGCTATATAAAATGGAGAGGGCAGCCACATTTCATTACATTACTAAAAAAGGAAGTGTGGAATTGCTCAAATATGGACCAATAATCTCTCAATGTCTCTCTGCTGCAGTGTCCTGTTTGTAAAATAATTGCTACAGATAAAAACAATTCAAGTTGAGTCACATCTGATTGAGATGAAGGACCTACATCTATACCACTGCAACATTGCTGATAATAACAATTTGTTTCATCCACCAATAGTTGAAATACCTCTTTAAAATAAATCATAAAAAGAGTCCAATTGCATAAAGTGAGTCAAATCACTGCTTATAATTTTGGCATCTCTGAAATTCACTACTTTCAGACAGTATAGAATTTGGAAATACTAGTGAATTCCTGTTTCTGTGGAGATCCCCAAGATAGAAGCTCAATAGGTTCCTCTTGAGGTCTACTCCTCTTGAGGTCAGACTCCTCACCCTCTACTTTAACAATCGGCTGTTCATCACAATCCGAATCACTGAAGACAATCAACTTAACTTCTATTTCTAAGTCGGTCAGTTTGTGCTTGGAACCTATTCCTGCAGGGTAATTTATCTACAAAATATTCTACTTGATTTTTAGATGTGAACACTTTCATGGCTCACTTTCATGACTGGAAGAAGTACTCAAATATTCACAGCAAGTTTGAAAAAATATTGCCCAGGAACCGAGTGATTCATCATCATTCTCACTATAAGCAATGGGACATAGTATGGTATTAAGCTTATCATCTTCCTCGGAGTGTTTGTTGTTCTTTATTTTGAATAACAGTCTCTCTGAGGAATTGACACAACATGGGGCCCATTTAATAATAATAATAATTTATAAGTCTTGTTCCCACGCCTAAATCAACTTGACACAAGGAGTTCTAAAAGAAAGGGCATCTCCATTAGTGGTGATATGATGCAGTGATTTTAGCTGGGAAGTTTTGGGTACTCATGGCACTGAGTGAAAACTTTTGAGGGGACTTTTAGGGTGAACTAGGCATATAAAGATTCATAGAATATGGTGTAGCCCGGTAAACACTCCCCATTCCTCTAGAAAATTATTTTATTTTCAAAATGTTTTGCTTCAGGAAATTAACCTAAAATAAATGAAAACTACACGATTCATTTGAACTTGAAGTGTTTACCTGGGTACCTTTTGGTTCACCTTGTTATCAAAATGGACCTCCACAAAGTAACATCCTTGATTATTTCTATAAAATGTAAAGAGGAATTGGAAGACTATAATGGAGGGAGAGAATAAGTATTTTTAGAGATAATTATAGTTGTTAGGAAGCCTGTCTAGTTGAAAAGGGATTTATTTTAAGGCAGTGCTCAATAATCCTAATTAGGAGGTCATTAAAATCTTACCTTAACATTACCATGATATAAAGAATCATAAAGTTTTACATAATACTCTTTTGAATAGTCTTAAAATTAAAATAAAATGGTTTTGCACACTCCACTTTCCTATGAATCTCCATTGCTAACATATTGTGGCCACTGGGATCACTGCTTAGGTTAAAAATTGTAGTATTAAATCTTAACATTGCTATGTAGTATGTGGTAAATAATAGATTTACAGGCATCACCAAATCCTGCAAGGTTGCAAATAGGACAAAGGCTGCAAGGTTGGAAAATAATTGCAGTCCATTAAGTTGTACT
Organism: Rhinocypha anisoptera; assembly: GCA_011762765.2. Lineage (NCBI taxonomy): Eukaryota > Metazoa > Arthropoda > Insecta > Odonata > Chlorocyphidae > Rhinocypha > Rhinocypha anisoptera. The sequence continues at coordinate 5,511 of WURS02235750.1, read as the reverse complement.
ATTCAGTCCTCATTTTACTTGGTTATAATAATAATTTGGTGTTCATATCACCAACCAGAATGATGTTTTGTGATAGCCATTTAGAATTGCTTCTAAATCAGGTACTTAATTCATTTGGTAATGGTGCTTTTACACTGAATTAAATTCTTTTTGATATTATTTTCAAGATTCTGAATGTGAATAATGCCAATTTTAATGAACATGCTTTTTAAATTTGTAGATTCCAAGTATTAAAAATATAAATACCTCCAAATCTATCATTGAACTTAATTGCATGGTAACTCTTAACACTGGAACCACCAATGGGAAATTTTTGACCCATTTTAAAATTCACCCCCCTCCAACTCCTAACATATTTAATTTTGGTTAAAATTTTTGAGATAATTCATGTTTACACTTAATCAGTGGCTGGGTCATTTTTGACCCAGGTTCAATATGTTACTTTGTTTCTATTTCGATTCCCGGCTTAAAAATTCAAATGTTTTATGACTCTTGGTTACATTGTGTTTATTTTAATTCAAAAGTGTTGTATATTGGTCTAACATCTCCACTTTGATAACCATCATGAGTACCGTCCACCTCATCTTTTTTTCCCTACTCAAGGACAGTAGGTGAAACAGTTGTTGTGTAACAAATACATTCGGAACATAGCAAACACATTTTGAATTTTACAGTGTTTTCTTTGTTAGAATATGCAGATACCTCCAAATAATGCCACAGATCAGTCGTTACACCTTTCTCTCAGTTGTCGACGTACCATGAGGCAGTTGTAATAGAGCAGGCGCAAGGATTTACTTGAGTGTTGTGATTGTTGTCTTAGCAGAGTGTAGTTGTTCTTAAGCTTTTGCATTATTTTTCACTATATGAAATGGATCTAGTAGAAGAATGACAGCTTCAGACATCCTTGAAGCTTTCAATGAATTATATGGTGAAGAATCTGAAGCAGAATGTGTCGAATTACCTTCAGAAGCTGAGTATCAACTAAACAGCAGTGATCCTGAAGTCCCTCAAGTATCTGGGGAGCAGAAGGAAGATCCAGATTACAATACCCACCCTCCCTCACTAAAGAGAGGACATGCGAGAGTTTATTCTTTCATTTCATTTATGTTGAAAATGAAAAATAGTACATAGTTAATAAACGTTTCCTCATTTCAAACGATATTCCATATTCATATTTACCAATTAGTCTCCATTGCTTGAAGAGGTTGAGGCTTTCACAAGCGTTCTCTACATACGAGGTGCAGAGGAACCAAAGATTTAGAAATTGACTCTTTGTGGTCAGAGAAGTGGGGGCTGCAGGTTTGTAAAGACGCGATAGGTTCAGAGAGATTTTGAAGTTTATCAGATTTGATTTGAAATCTACAAGATCCCAAATGATTGAAAACTGGCAAATTTGTTCACATTTCAGAAGTATGGAATGATTTTATTTCAAACAGTCAAATCTACTGCATACCAGGCCTACACATATCTCTAGATGAACAGCTATTTCCATCAAAGTGCGTTGTAAATTAACTTAGTTTATGCCAGAAAAACCAGTTTAGTATGGACAAAAATTTTGGATGGCAGGGGATAAGGACTCAAAGTATATTCTGAATGCATTCCCATATCTGGGGAAGGATGATTTGCAGCCAAATAATGAGTGTCTTGCAGATCATGTGGTGAAAAACTTACTCAACCATTCATTAACAAAGGGAGGATCATAACTTGTGACAATTTTTTTACATCTTTACATCTAGCTGACAGTCTGAAAGGGAAGTCTACAAGCTTGGTTGGAACTCTAAGTAAGGTTAGACAGGAAGTACCCATTTGTGTGAAAGATACACGTAAGGCATTGTAAAGCAAAGTTTTGTTGAAGAATAAAGAATCTACACATACAGCGTACCAGGGGAAAGCTAACAAAAATGTTTTGGTTTTGAGCAATCTTCATTCAGATGTGAAGATCGGGACAGATGAGAAGAAAAAACAGGCCACAGTGAAGTTCTATAATGCTACCAAGTACAGCGTTGACGTTGTTGACCAAGCGAGAAAGTACTCCATCAAAGCACCATCCAGACGTTGGCCTGTTCATACATTTTACAACATACTTGATCTTGCGGCCATAAATTCTTGGATGTTATATAAATCGAAACAAACAAGAGCATCTCAAGAAGGGATTTTCCATTGAAACTTGGAGAAGAACTCTGAAAAATATTTCCAGTCCAGGTCAGTGAATGTATGAGCTGTGAGACATGGCGTGGATCCAAGAGCAGTTGAAATAACTGAGGGGTCACATATGCTGCCAGGTGAGATATTAGTGCAAAGGGAACAAAACAAGAAACAAGTGTCATGCCTGTGGCAAACCAGTTTGTAAGCAGTACTCAACGAAAGTATTTCACTGCGTAGTGTGTGCTGCACTTGTGATAGTAATGAGTTACACTTGTAGTAGTAAGAATATAAGTAAGACTATATTATATACAATTAAGTTTCTTGTACTAAAAAATGATTTTATAAACTTGTTTATAAAATTTGGCTGCTTGCTGTTCTCACTTTCATTGAGTGTAAAATCCAAAATTACACTTTATCTTACAAACGTAATACAAAATTTATATTTTTTCTTCAATAAAATTAAAAATGAATGATTTTATCACCTTAAATGCACAATTCTGACTAATAGACAAACAATAAACAAATTTGTATCAGAATAGGTAGTGGGTCATTTTTGACCCAGGTCGTGGTTCTAGGGGTATGGAAATTGCCACAGTTCTAGTGTTAAATTCCATTAGTTATCAAACACTTCACTCCTTGTTTCAATCCAATCTTCTGTAATTATTAAAGCATCAAAATTGTTATTTCAGTATGCAATTAGCTCTGTGTAATTCACATATTTGAGGATTCATGAAGTGAAGGTATAGGAAAAGAAAAGAGAACCTGATCATGATGGGTGACTGGAATGCAGTGATAGGAGAGGGAAGCAGCTTAGGACAGTTTGGACTGGGAAAACTAAATGCTAAAGGGACATTGATTAGTAGGGTCCTGCAACAAGAGGAAAATGATGATGACAAACAATCTTCAAGCAAACCAGACACAGAAGATGCACATGGAAGGTGCTGGGTGACATAGCCGGATACCAAATCAACTATATTCTCGTCAGGCAGAGGTATAGGAATCAATTGAAACAGTGCAAGACTTAACCCGGTGCGGGTATAAATAATGACCACAATCTAATGTTCATGGAGAGTGGTTTATAATATAAGAAGGAAAACAGACAAACACTGAGGGCAGGTAGAATGACTTGAAGAAAGCAATGATGGAAGAAGCAGACAAACAACTTGTGAGTAAGAGAGCTGCTTCCTGAAATCCATGCATAACTACAAGGATAAAAGATTCTTCTTCTTACCCTACAAGAAATTGAGAAATCAAGTTATATGGGAATCAAAGAAAACTGAATAAAAATGAATGGAAAAATTCTGTGAAGAAATCGATGAAAACATGAAGAAGGGGGAACAATGAGACATCATACAAGCTAGCCAAGAATCACTTTGGAGAAAGTAAACTGAAGTGTAATGAAAACAGGGATGAAAATGGGAAGATGCTCATAGAAGAGGGAGTGAAAAAGGATATGTTGAGAAACTATACCGATGGCTGAAGCCTCTAGAGAATGGCTTGCGGATAGACGAGAACGAAGTGGGCATAGATGAGTGAGGTGTGGCTATATCTGAATTTGACACAGCAGTGAAGGACCGAAAGAAAAAAGTACAGGGAGAAGATAGAATCAACGGATAAATGATCAAAGCCTTAGGAGGCAAATCTAAACATACTGTGTTTTGGAATAATCAGGGATTGCTATGAAAGTGGTAGACTACCAGAGGGCTTTGTGAATTGTGTAATGATAGCTATTCCAAAGAAAAAAACCAGGACAGATAAATTGGAGGAACACCAATGGTTGTGGATGAATAAATATATTTAGTGGAATCTACAAAGTTTGTGTCCTTCTCATCTACCAATGGTGTATTTAACGTGACTTGCCCCCAAAATACTAACGGGAATGATCAACCAGAGGATGGAGGGAAAAATTGAAGAAAACCTATCAGAGAACCAGTTCGGATATTAATATTGGTAGAAAAAGTGACACATGTAAACAAAACACTATATGTAGCATATGTGGACTAAGAAAAGGTATTTGATGATATAGAATGGAATAAGATTCAAGTTGATGAATAACTAGACATTAATTACAGTGACAGAAGAGTAATATCCAACTATAACAGAATCAAGTCACCACAATGAACATGATAAATGGAAGAATAATAGAAGCTAAAATAAATAAAGGAGTTAGGCAAGGGTGTTCTCTCACCAGGGTTGCTCAACATTTACCGAGAAGAACAGTAAAGGAATAAGTTGAGAAGGGCATCAGAGGTATCAAAGTGAATGGAGAAGAAATTAACATGCTAAGTTTTGCAGATGACAAAGCAGTTATAACAGAGTAACTTGAAGACCTATAGACTACCTTGAACCTAATGAAACAAGTACTGAATGAGTAAAACATGATAATAAATAGAATGGAGACTAAAATATAGATACGCAGAAGAGAGAAGCTGAGTGCAGATGGTAATCTACACTCAGCTTATTTTAATTTCTTGGAAAGAAATGAAAAGAAATGGAATCCTTAATCTACCTGGGAAGCAGGATTACATGGAATGGAAGATGTTCTATGGATATCAAGGGTAAATTAGCTCAGGCTCATGCAAGAAGACATTCATGGCGGAAGAGGCAACTACTAAGCTCAAGAAAGATATCACTCCAAACAGGGAAGCAGTATGTGAAAGCATTCATATGGATCATGGCACTCTATGGATCAGAGACATGGACCAATGGAAAAGCAGGCCAGAAAAAAATAGAAACCTTCAAAACATGATGCTGAAGGAGGATGCTTAAGTTCAAGTTGTGTCAGGAATGAGGAAGTCTACAGAAGAGCGAAGCAAGGCAAGTCAATTTGGAGTGCATAAGAAAAAGGACAAGGTATATAGGACACACCCAAAGGCATAATGTTAAGGTCTGTGAAGGATATAATAGTCGGGAAAATTGAAGGGAAGACCCCATGAAAAAGGCAGAGGGACAAATCTATAGGATAAATTATAAGAGACATTAGAAAAAAAAGCACTGCCAAGGGGTAGGAGAGCTAGCATTAGATGGGAAAGGATGGAGGGCTGCAGCCAACCAATCCTCGGATGGAAGTAATGATGATGATGATAATAGAAGGAAAAATAGAAAGTAATACCCTAAGGGACATATATAAATCATGTCTATAAATGTCCATCCATAGATGATCTACCAATAGATATCTATTAGATATTTAATAGATATACATCTAATAGCGTCACCCGGTCTCGAACCCGGGGGACCTGGGTTCTAGACCGGGTGATGACCCTCCAGACACCTCCAGAATAAACCCAAGCTGAGTGATTTTTCGGGTACCACATCTTCATAGGAAAACCACAGGTGGCACAGAGAAATGAACTGGCCCCTCTATAC
>WURS02235749.1:0-42388 GCA_011762765.2 Rhinocypha anisoptera | reverse complement strand
CGTTAAGGTACAGTGAAAGTTCTAAATTCGAAAACCCAAGCAAGCACAAAGGCAGGACCACTTGCTGTTTCATTATATACAGTGACTATTACAGACATTGTTGTTAATTCTCGGGAGTTTGAGGGTTTACTGTATATGTTTGTGCAGGTTAGCACTGTTTCTGGCTTCTGTTTTTTTATTTACTACAAAACTACAATACGGGCAACACTCAACAATCGACCTGCTCAAGAAAAGGTCTTCATTATAAATCGCCATAGAGCAGGCGCACGCTTTATCTCTGGCTACATCTAATCTAAAATAAAATAAAAAGGCTACTTTGTACTGTCAAAGGTAGGTATAGAACATTGTTGGACGTTTCTTGAGTGTTGCCTATACATACTCATTTTGCGTATGTAGGCAAAAAATATGAAGGCAAACTGTAGTTCTAGATAGACCGCACCTCTTTCAACCAAATATCGAACATTAATAGTCGGAGTGGATCTAGTGAGGCGGGCAGAGTCAACACACGCGGGCACGCCATCCACCTGGACGCATGCGTCTATCAGCTGATGAACATTGTAAACAAAAACCCGTCGAGTGAGTGAAACGAGCCGAGCAGTGCGGAACATGCGCGGGTGCACCATGATTGCCCGCTTAGAGGGGAGAGAAAGAGATATGAGAGAGAGAGAGAGAGAGAGAGAGAGAGAGAGCACGAAATAGGAAAAACATGGACAATCCAGCAATGAACACCAAAGGCTTGCACACCATTGGAGAACTCTAGCACTGCATAGCGCTACATTTCTCTCTACACTGATCCCTGAAATGCACAACACGATTGCCCCCCACACTATTCCATTCCGACAGTGACTTTCTCTTTCACTTTAGCGAATTCAGCAAAACAATGGCGAGTGGTGCCATGTCTGGAGCAATCTCAATTCACATTGACAGGTTGAGTTCAGCTTGCGATCAGCACTAGTTTGCCTTGCCACCACCGTTGCAACAGTGAGCAACAGTCGCTCTATGCCACTACTCATATTTCAGTGAGACTTGTCGTTGCATCACCAGTTACACTCGATTCATAGCAGTTGTCAGAAATTTCCTAACTACAAAACCTTGTCGTCATACGGGCATCAAGTCCGACTTGGAGCAAGACTGGCTGTGAAGAGAGTGCAAGCAAAGAAGCACTGTTGAGCCCTCAGTTTGCACTATCCAACAAGTGAAGGAGAATTTCGTTTATTCGATCTAACGTACCCGCACTGGTTAGTACCGAAACTTTCCAGCCAACATCTCTCCCCCAACTTTGGTGTTATCTTTACATGTTTTGCAAAGAGAGGAGATGATTTACAGAGCAATTATTTACTGTTTTTATACGGAAATTTACAAGTGTATCAACAGCTCAAACTAGCTGAGCATTTTGATTGCCAGAGCAGCTCGTCTCAGCTCTTGTGGTCTTGTTTTGGTAGTACCATATCGACAGTGAGGCCTCTACCAGTGATCAACAACCTCTACCTCTACTGTAGCGAGGCGAGCTCGACGAGTGGGTCCTATCGAAGCACAGAGCAAGTGTTGGCAACGTTGGTAGATGCACTAGCTTGCAAGCGGTGTTGTGTGCACTGGCACGGGCCACTACGACTACCAATCGTCACCAGAGGTAGCATCGGCAAGTTTGCCATCAAGACTACCACCGACAACAAGCATTGCAGCCAATTGCATGAGCCAGTTACTACTGTCCAACTGACTAACTGCCATTCTGACTCACTCACTGACAGCTTTCAATCCATTGCTTTAGCCCTTGTGCTTTGGCCATATTTACCTTACCCCCCAACGCTTCGCATCGATTGCTGTCCCCATCTCCAATTGTTTTCTTCCTCTTCTATTTTGCAAAAATCGTAACAATCGGTCTAAATAAGTAAGTAAACAGTTTCTTCAAAGTGGACCATCAGTTGCATTAGCAGAAAAGTGCTACCGGAGCGTTGACTCAATCAGAGCACTATTGTGCCATTGTTAGCACTGTTGAAATGAATTCAGCCCATATCTCTCTGTTGGTCACTTTTTATGTGAAATTGTTTCCATTCCCACCTCTTCAACGTTAAAGATATAATAGCAAAGGAAAATGTGTCAATTGTAGACAGGTAAATTGAGAATGAGGTTAAGCTTATAGTGGGAAGTGTGGACCTGGGTCACGAGATGCCACCAGGTTGCCAATGCCATTGATCCTTCTCTCGGTATCATGTGACATGTCATTTGTCCATAAATATCTTATCGCAACCAACTATTCGTTGGTCCCTCGATACTTCTAGTCAGCAGTGAACTCTATCTCGAATCATGATTGTGCTTGCTTTGACTTAGCACCCATGCTTCCTGGCATGCTCGACTCGGCACAGACATTTCAAAGCAAAAGCTTGACTACGTTTATAAATCACAAAAATGTCTGTCTTGTCATCCTAGTGTGTCTAAGTCGGTAGTGATTTATCTCGACACCCTCTAAAGTGAGTTGAAAAGGCACTGCTCGAAGTGTGTGATTACTAGTTAGTCAAGCGAGTCATCGCCAACCAACTACCGTATTTTTTGAATGTTATCCAACAATGTCTATTTGTAGCGTTTATTCTATTTGCAAAATTGATATAGCTTTTAAACCGAGATGGGAATGATTGGATAGACAACATGGAACCAGATAACTTTAAATGGTCTCCTGAGTTAGCAAACACCCCAACCTCACTACTAGTTACTAGTCAAACAACTTATATGCATCTAATAAGCAATGACCTTGATTTTACCTGCTTACGAGGTTTTCATATCACTTGGCATTGCCATTGCAATATGATTGGTGGCGATTGTTTGCTAGCGGTTGTTAGCAAGCAAAGAAAGAAAGGGTTCCACTCTTAACATCGAGTTCGGAGGGTCGTGTGATATAGCGTTGTAGAAGGCTGGTTAGAGCAACAAGTCGGCAACATCAACCTTTGCATTACATAGCCAGCCCACTTGCCCTAATGGCCTACTAATACATTTGCATCTGGCATGTCGCTTTTTCCGGCCTTCTCGCCACAGCCTGTGAGTTGCGTGTTGCTCGGCGCCGCCAAGCTAGGAAGAAAATTAAAAGCTCGTCGGACTGTAGTCCATGTGCACAGAGCACTTTCACTTGACTGATCACAAGAGCACGACTGGCCCAGTCTGGCCAGTGTTGCCACCATCGAGCACAGAACGAGCCCACTTCTCACTCCAATCTTGCTCAACTCCTCCATGTGCCTCGAACTTGATCACACAGACACACTTAGCCTTGCTTCTGGGATCTATTTCGACAAACTCGTGAGCAGCTCCACTAGAGATCACTGGTTACTCTCCACTGTCGCACTCGTTTTCTTTGTTCTCTCGACATTGGACATCACTTCCATTGCGGTAGCATTGTAGTGAGTCGGGATGGCCCCCAATCGATGCCTTCTCTCTCTTCCCCCTCAAATGATCTCTACTTGACTCTCTTGGCTGGACAAAAAGAGGTTAATATGAGTCTATTTAGTAAGAACTGTGTATTGAGTTGAAAGGTGTGCCAACATTCGAGAGAAAGAGAGAGAGAGAGAGAGCGGAAAACAAATGCTAGTAGGAAGCTTGTTGCAATTGGTTTCAGTGCTTATTAGGGATGATTTGGCAAAATTTTCTTCTGATAGAATAGTGCCCTGCTTGTAATATCAGACAAAGTGACTCTACTTAACTCTACTAGCTCATCGACAAGTTCCCAACTGTGTTTATATTTCGGTTATGTAGATTCTTTGAAAATTTGTTCTTTCTAGTCTTTTGTCTGTAAATGCAAGGAAGAGTTGCCAATTGATTGAATAGAAGCGTGATTCAGTAGCAAGTGGTGCTTGGTCAAAATGACAGGTTGACCTGCTATGTCGGAAAGTTCCACCGTGCGCCGTTCCCTGCATGGACTTGATTGTTCCTCGGCTCACAATTTTCACTGTAATTCAACTGTTTACGCGGAGTTGTCAGAGTCGACTTGTCGACAGTTGAGTAGAGGGACTCCTCAACTTTCCTACGCTTGGGTTTCAGTGACCTTGGCGAGTGAGTTTAGTGGCAAATCATTGCCTTGGATCGCACACACACTTGGTGTTGTAACGCATCACCCTGTGATGGTCCATTGGGCGGGTGACTTCTCTCTCCCTGGACACAGTGGATGCTGCAAAGAACGGTCAGCATCGAGTGTGTGTGTGTGTGTGTGCATTGCTAGTGTTAGCAGCACCCAGCAGCATTCAGTCCAACCATGCCAGTTTCTCCCGTAGCACGCGCCCTTTCAAGGCTCTCTTGCCGCCTGGCTGCAAGGACAGCACCTCCACTAACAACTCTCTCAGTGGCCTCCACCGCCAAAGGAAGCTCGTTGGGCGCTAAACCAGTCTTTACTGCCTTTCCATTGTCTCTCCACTCCAATCAAATCATCCGATTCGGGATCATATACACTAATTGTCCTGAAACACACTTGGAGAGTGATCCAGGCTGGATTTGATTGCATTGGGTAGCACAACACAATGGCAGCATGATGGTTAAATGTAGCGCATTTTTTACTGGCCACTTTACCAGAGCCAGAATTTTCATGTGCTGCTCACGGGTCACAAATTGTTACAATAATAAGGGACAGAAGGCTGGCTCAAGTGTTGGCAGATCCCGACAAAAAGGCAGCACAAGTGTTGGGCCATTCAATGTTCTAGGTGTGTGAAGTGTAAGAATCACGTGACACGATGAATCGGTCACTATAGGAACCTCAATTACAAGACAAGCATATTAGTTCGTAGACTACATTTTCATGCTAAAATCTGATCTCAATAAATTTTATTGTTGTCTTCTAGATTTTGGTATTGATCAACTTCTAAAGATGTCTAGAATCACGTGGTGAAGAGATTTTGGATGTGCTTTTAAGCTATCAGTATACCTTGGTTGAGTGATATAGTTGCGCCCCTCGTGCCTTACATAAGCGCCCCCTGCGGTGAGCACGCTTACTGAGCAGTGCTACTCAGTTTGTACCACTTAGCTCTACCACTGCCAATTGGCACAGATACACTGTCAGTGCCATCGAGGTAGTGGTTTGTCACTGAGTCACTACGCCTGCCAGATGCAACGCGAAACCCAAACAAAAACAGAACGGCATGTGCTGTAATCATATGCTTTGGTGAATAGCCCACTATATAGCACATGTGATCCTCATGTGATGCCACCCTGATCATCCTAGGCGCCATCAGCACTGACCTAATCACTGTTCCTGGCCTTCCCTTGGTCACTGTCATTGTGCTAGAGTGACCCAAGCAGTGATACCACGCGGTGGTGCCACACCCACACTTAACCCATCGTTCTCTGCTCACCACTACCCCCGCCTCCCGTTCTCTCCCTTAGCGCAATGTACATTGACTGTACATCGGTTCTCTAGTGATTACATCATCTCACTTCACCCGTGCACAATACGCTTAATTGATAAACAACTCGAGACTTTGACTCAGCGCATCTCGTGATTGTATGTTGCCTCCGGTTCCTAGCAATTTCTACATCACTGGTAACAGATGTGTATGTTATATTAATATATAATATAATTAAAATGAATTCTTTCGTATCACGTATCAGTCGTGTACCTATTCATAGCTGAATATAAGTTATATATTTTTTATTTTTAAGTTTAAGTATATAATAAATAGAGTGGACCTTATTCTAAATCCAATTGTGTTTCTTGTCCTATCTAATATTATACACATAGTACTTAATGTAAAATTTAAAAAAAAGAAGCATGCTAGTTGGCTAATCTTGTATTATATGTTTGTCTATTTGTACCAGGATTGCAAATTTATCTCGCACCACTCGATGAGTGATGATTATTCAAAGCGAGCCTCTTACTACGTCAGAGGAGTCGTCGTCGCTCGATGTTGCCACCCCAATCAACGGATGCACCGAGCCAAGTGCGAGAAAAGAGCTTGTCCAGGCTAGTGCAGTCACGCCTACCGGCAATCTGTCACCAGCTCACCAACCACGTTGCCCAAGTCCATCTCCAAGTGAACACCTTATCACCTCTCCACCGCCTCCAGTTGACCTCAGTCAACTCACGCCAGTGATAGTAGTGAGAAAGGGCACCGAGGCTGTACCCATCCAGAAGAAACTAGAAGTGTCCAGCAAGAGCCAGCCAAGGACAAGTAAGTAATTGAACATACTAGTAGTGGAGAAGAGGCAACTTGCGCGTCTATTTACCTGTATACATGTGTCACTGGTATTGGAGTATCACGTGCTTGCTTTATCTACTGGTAATAACCCCTGTCGGACTTGCCTCTATATATAGTTTCCTTCAAGGTAATTCCATAAAGGCACACTCCCTCAAGCACTACTCTCTAAGCAAGTATGCTATATGCATACGAAGAGATTCAAACTCATGCGGCAGTGTTTTGGTGTAAGATTTCGAAATAGTATTTAACATTGTTTTCCAAATAGTCACCCAACGACAAAAATAACTTGCTTTTAGTCGTCGCACCATTTATTTCAGTTTATATAGAGAACTTTTATATATATTACATATATCTTAAATCTTGCTGTAAAAAGTTTTACTTATTCAGGAACATTCTCTTTTTTAACCCCCAGTAATACACCTTAAGTGCGTCAGTTGGCCCAATCTGGGAGAAATCGTTAACCCATACTTTAATCACTTGAGCTTATGGTGCTGGTTTTAAGTTGCGACATGGTAACAGCATTAAAGTTGCGACACTGCAACCATACCAGACTTGCAAAGGGGAATGGTCCAGCTAGCTTGGTGTGATTCTAGTGGCAAGCAGTAAACGTGCCAGGGCAATCGGAGTGGCCCAGGGACTCTTGTCCTCCCGCCTGGGTGCATTGACCAGATTGGCGCGTGCTCAGCACCATGCTGACCAGTCATCCTCGGGCCATTAGGACAAGTAATGCTCTGCCCGCCCAAAGATGGGTACACGCCCGAATAGTCTTTGCCAAACCGGTCCGCTAACGAAGAGGTCGTTGCCATGTGTGTATTGGTACTGCAATCATCATCGATTCTCCAAGGCTTAATCGTTTACCCTAGTAACACCACTATCTTGTTACGAAGCCATGGTGCCATTTTTACTATCGACTCGACAATAGGTTAGAGCGATGCGTGAGTTTATCGCCAGGCAGTCTAACTTGGTCAGACTTGGTTTCTATCAATAATAATATCTCAAGTGGTGATAGTGCCTGTACAGTGGTCACGCGGTGCCCAGGTTTGAGGTTGTGACCATTTGTCATTTTGTTGGATATCACTCTTACATGTGGGGTTCAACGATTAGGCAGATTGGCTGCATCGCCTCTACCCGAGAGCCACGCGCCAACCATCTCCGAGCTTGATCGGAATCATTGGCCTCGCTTGCCCGGCCGTGACTCGCCCGGACCACTGTTATATTGCCCTGCGAGCTTTCGCTTTCCTAGACGCCACCGTCGACGGATGGTTCACTAACCCAGCTACCATTTGCCTCTCTTCACATTTCTTCTATTCTTCTCTTTGATATGATTCTTAGAGTACGTCTACATCTACTTGTTTGTAATCTTAGCAATAAGTGATGGTTGACGTTGGTGTGTCGTGGCGTGTGGCATTGGGCAATAGTAGTACCGGGGCGATGCTCGCTTGCCTTACTTGCTGCTCGCCTGTCATGATGGGATTCACATGGGCTCTCGCTCTCCTCTCTCCAAGGTCACTCACACTCGGACTTTGAACCTGCTCGCTTCTTTTGAGTTAACCAGGCCCATTGGGATTTTTTCATATTCACTTGGGCAAGGTGATATGAACAATAGCATTAGCATCAGTTGGTGCAAGATGATGTGCAAAATGGTCTTAGTTTATATCGCCCTGTCTAGAGTAGGGGGAAATAGACTTGTTTTCGTCGATGTCGATCATCACGCTGATGTGGTATTCGGTGCCAGAGAACATCTTGTGATAGGACCAGTCTGTATTGTCGATTCTTTGCCAGATCGTGCTGTGTGGAAGCATTGACAGCAAGCATTGGGCTGAGGCGTGTAGAGGCTGTTGACTACACTTACATTGGAGCTCCCCTCCGTCATTGGCCGCTTGTGATACACCTTCGTGTGATGCTCACAGGCTGCTAGCCAGGCCATACATCTGTACCAGTCACATTGAACCCTGATGCAACTGCAGACTCACTGAGCCACCCAACACTTGTATCTGGTTTTGCAATCGAAGAAAGCTAGGTTTGATTCCAGTACGAAGCTCATTGGGCCACCGGTGTTTCGGCTATTCACTAATGTGCCTCGTAATGCGATCAGACCTGGATCTTAAAACTCGGAACATTGCTCATTCTCGCCAAAATACATGGCCCAAGACAAAATTACTCTTAATGTCGCTTAAAGTGACATCCCACTTAGGGAGAGTTGTTGTACGGCGCTGCTGCACAAGTGTTGGGTTGCTCACTGCTGGCTCCGTAGAAGTAGTGCTGCGCCACACTCCACCGCACCTTGTGACCAGCTCGCCCCTGGCAGTCTCACCGCGTTACCACTACTGCCGCACTTCGAGCTGCAAGGATTATTTGGACAACAAGTTCACTCACTGTCCTGACCAGTTTTGGTTGGTTTGGCACCAGTTGTTTTGTTACCCCAGCAGGAAACTCATTCTTGGCATTCACTGCTTGGTTTGGTGTATATTCCAACCAACCCAGCGGACTTGGGCCAATATCCTCGTAAAAATGTTAAGCAGACGTCAATGGAACACAGATGCTGGTTAATTCATTCAGGATTTGGATAAACTACTTTGTACATTTTTCAAGTGGTTTGGTGTTAGTGTTAGTGAAACAGGTCAATGGTTAGAAGGGTGCTTTGCAATTAGTTCCACTCATCTTGGATTGATGGTCTGCTAAGGTTGCCTGTAGAAGCCATTGGCATGACAGTGCACTTTGCAGCTACTTTGCCTGGTGGGGTTGATGCAATCGGGTAGTGGCTGCAGCTATGGCCGAGCCCAGTTAGCCCTCCACCGCAGTGTCGCACCCCTTCCTCCACCGTGGTGCCCGGGCTCATCACTCATCTGGCTTGCATGGCGCCTAGACCTCGACAGGCGCTCTAAAGAGGCGGCATCCACAGTCGTCCACAGTGCTCCGATGTGTTCCCAAGCCATTTCATAATTGCAGAGTAAATTTAAAAAATGTTGTAGCATATAAAAATGTGAGTCAATGCTTGTAGAATGTTTAGGTTAGATCATTTTTCTCATAGATTTAAGATACTTGTTGTCATTGCTGTTCCACTGGGCTAACCTCGTCAGGTCGTGTTATTATTTACAGTTGAGTACGTGCTCATATATGTGGTCTGAAGAAAGTTCTGTTGTCCAGGGACTCTAAGTTGAGCCAAAAACTAGTCAAATCACTTTGTTTGACTTGAAAAACAAACTAATCAAAAACTATGTTTGTGTGATTATATTTTCTCCTAGTTATTGCTTATTATGGTTAAAATATGCACTTAATTTAGACCGTATGACCAGTTGGAATAGATTTGGAATTGAATTGATGCAGAATGGTGTGGATACCGCCTCTTTGCAGGGCTGGTCGAGGTGTAAAGGCGCGATTGGGCACGCGCGCCCACCCACTCTCACTCTTAGCCTGCCACTGCCTCGTGCTGGTTGGTTCGTTTGTATTGGTGCCCGCACCAGTCGAGGCGCGCGCTCTTTACAGCTGTAGTTGTTTGTCGTCAATCATCTGTTCGCACATACAGTTCATATTTGATTGTATTCTGTGCGAGGCAAGCATTCACTTGTTCCACGCGGACGCGTCAACACCTCTAACTTGTGCTCTATCTGTGACTTGTCCTCACTTTCACTTGCATCACCCCTTGCATTGGTGTCTTACTACTTCTCGTCCCAGAGGTCAATTGGTCCTTGTTGTTGTTCTTCTAATTGTTTTGTGGCCACAACTTGTGATAATCTGCGCACGTATCACATCGAGCAAAGTAAGCACTTTGATTGGAAATTGGTGTCACTAGAAAACAACTGTCGGTGCTCTGGATTATGTGGGCAATTGTTGTTTGATAGTGCCAGTGCCACTCAAGCTAGATCTTCTATAGTCATCATCTGAATGGTCTTATTCCAACTTGCACTTTCACCTGTTGTATGCTTTTAGTTATTGTGCCAGAGAAAATATTTATTATTATTAAGCTGGGTACTCAATATCTAACACGAGTAGTAAGTAGTATTCATGTTTTTTAATTTACCGAGCAACTACTATTTAAGGAGCCCCTCATCACTTGACTCTGGTCTAACCCGAGTATTATTATTTTGTCGGATAAATAGTTTTGGTAATGTGACAAAGCAGCGCTTAGCGATACGTTAGAGTTAACTTCCGATCGCGATCAATTGTCGCTGGCAACGATCCCAAAACTCAAACGTTGTTGTGTTTGCGCTCTTGTATAAAATAATTTTTGGAAAGTACAAGCAAACACTATGCACAGGCAATTGAGTTCATGAAGAAACTTCACAGATCAGGCCATTGTGGTGTACTTGTTTTCCTCTACCTCTGGCTGGTGGTGTTTGGCGGAGGTGCCCGAAGAGCGCGCTACCAGACAAGCACAGCAAGGCAGGTTCATTTGTCTATCTGCCTCATTGCCGAGTGGTTACGTCAGTGCACTCCCAAATGATAGTCCCGGTGACAATCGTGCCACTGGTGACCAATTAGCACGATTTTGACGAGTACAACAGAAACAGCTTAGGTAGCCATAGACAGAACTTCATCCAGTAGCCTCCGAAAAACTCGGTGGTTTGGTGTCCTTGAAATCTCGATACCAGCATTGTCTGTGAGTTGGTGATCGACAAGGCAGTCGGCGAGTCGCCTCAAGTTAGACACTTTCCTGGCCATTGGCCACTAGCTCTGGTGTTTTCTACCTTTGCATGCACCTACCATTGCGTGCCTGTACCTCATCACTTGTGGCCTCTAGCCAACTCATTCTCGCCATCGGTCTAGGTTCAGCCACCGATCTGGCTAGATCTTTGTACACCACTCACAATCGATAGCAGCACTAATTGAAGAATCGACGAGGTGTTATTAGCAATGATGACTTCACCAACACCTACACACACTATTAATCGCTTTCTAAGGTTAAGGCTAAGGTTAAGGCTTCAATAAATAGTAGTATAACAATATTAGAGGTGCTCAAGGTAGCGAAGCTGACCCTGTGTGGTCCTAGACTCACCTATCACGCATGACTTACATGCACTAATGCACACGTTGTTTGCTTGCAGGAAAGGCGTCCAAGAAGAGAAGCACTGCCTATTCGACTGCATTGCAACCTACCACTGCAGTAGACCATCCTTACGCTCGCTCTTGCATCTCTAACACCAACAAACCTTCTCCTACCAAGAAACAACGGAGCAAGTTATCGGCCAAGCAAACAACACAATTAAACCCAACCGATAAAGTGAATAATCTCCAAAGCGATTGTTTCAAGCGTTTCTATCTCCAGCGCCAACCCGACGGCAAGATAGTACTAGTTACCCAGGAAGAAGGCACAAAGCCTCCAAAGCCATTGAATTCGATGCTGAATGCGGACAAGCTACCACACCATCTTTTGCTAGTGAATGATAGTCTTGTGTTGGACCAGGTGGAGGAAGAATCGAAGCCTTCACAAATGTCCACCATTCTCCAACCAACCAGCCAGTCGCATCTTTCCACTAATGAGCCTCTGGTGCTTTCTTCGTCCCAGCAACAGACATTGGCAATCCTTTCGGCATTGAAGCACGACCATCCACTTCTATCGATGGCGGCCTCCAATTACAGCCAAATTACCTCTTCAACGCCAACCACTTCAAAAAAGGTAGATGGCCTCACTCCCGGTAGTGCTTCCCACAGCAACAATACTTTGGAACAAAACATGCTTGTGGCTTCGCTACCACCAGTGGAGACAATTTTTGGTGACCGCTCTCTTTCGCTCACCCACTCTTCTATGCAAATGTTGGATCAGCCTGATCAAACCATGGCTAACACTAGCTACAATACCATCATCAACGATCACCACATTGACTATTATGGTCAAGGTATTTGTTTTTTACATATTTCTGTTGTTATTACTAAACTTGAATTTGTTTTTGTTTAGTTGATTCGACTGTAGACGACGAGGATGAAATATTGTCAAACTCAAAATATCTTCCTTTTGGTTACTTTTATGATGATGAGAAGGAGCTGAATCAATTGATCTCATCTTCCCTGCCCTCATCTACCACTCCATCGCCTCTCTTGGATGGTGTTGATCTCCCTCACTGCACTGACCGAGTTGGTGACATCGCTGGCGGCAACGAAGAATTTGCCGCCTTTCCCAACGAGGTGCCTTTCGAATTTGGCAATAACAATAACAATGCATGCGAGACTGGTTATGGTGCATCAAGTGAAAGTTCAGTTGGACACATCATGTCCAATGACACTCATCAAATCAACAGTTTAATCAAGCAAGAGAAGGATGATTTCCCCAAAATGTATTTGAATCGGCAATTTAGTCACGACCAGTTTAACTTGGATTCTTCACTGGCTGATTCTTCTGTTTTTCATGATCTTTACAACACTAACGAAACTATTTCCGCAATGGGCAAATCTATATCACCTGTGATTGGGAAAGCTCAAGAGCCCACTTTGGCTCAACTGAATATGCCATTTCATATTGAAAAAGAAGAAGACGAAGACGAAATTATTTGCTGGACAAATATGGAACAGGATGCCTTTGGCAACTCGTTTGTACCTCATAGTTCCAACTTGCTTGAATGCGGCAAAGTGGTTGATCTAAACAGCCAGCAGCAGAATTTGATCACGTCCAGTACTTCTCCAACATCAAAACACGCTCCCCGCTCTGAGGTGTGGCTCTCGAGTGCTAGCACTACACAAAATGCTGCTCCCTCAAAAACGGTGACGATCTCTAATAGTAACGTTTCATCTACTATGGTGGAAGAATTTGTGGTGCCCGATGTGGTTGACGATACCTCATTGGAGATTGAGGCTATTTTTCGTCAATCACAACAAGCGAGCACTTCTTGTGGCTCACAGAAAATGTTTACATCTCCGCCGCAAATCTCTTCTAGTTTTGGTTTGAAGTGCCAATCGATTAAGATGAAGCCTCAGCTCATCGCTATGTCCAATGGTAGCGAGAAACAAACCTTGCTCAGTGAGTTACTGTCCAACAAGAACCTCTCTGCTTCTAACTTGATTCATTCTGCAAAGCCTAACTCTCGTGGCTTCAATCAAAATCTGGTCTCAAATCCACTTCCAATTCTGGCAAAAAATTTCAACCACCATTATGTGAATGTGCCGAAACTGGAAAATGGAAACAAGTCATCTTTGAAATGTCCTACATTGGCAGCCTTGATCTCGAGTCCTAACGTTTCAATCAACAATAACTCGATGTTAAATGTTACTTCTGGGCAACCAATGAGCATGAATTTCTCCACGGGATGCGGCATGACTATGATCACTACCCACAACAGTCGTATCCGAAACAATTCGATGAGTACTGATTATTCTGTCTCTTCACACGATGAGGGCTTTGCCAGTCAACCGGATGAGGAATTCGAAGACTCCGAACCAGATGACATGATGATATTACAGGATAACACTGATGATCTAATCGACACGGATCTCTTTCTTATTGACGGGCAAAATATGCTCAATTTGAATTGTTCCGTCGTGGACGAGCCCATGTATGCTTCTGCAAATTTGGCAACTTCGACCTCACTTGAGGCCACTCTACCGGAGGTGAACAGTGATCTCAATTTGATAAATTGCAACAGTATCAAACAGGAAGAAGACGTGCAATGGAGTTTGGCCACCAATGCAGACTTGTCGTGGATTAAACAGGAGAAGATGAGCAACAAAACGTTGAGTGCAATCGATGAAAATGAAGACGAATCGGACGAAGATGACGACGATGACGAATCCTTCTATGGCGATTATGATGCCTCCGACTTGATCGGTGCTACTACCTCCGATGATGTCAACAACAAGTGGTCGCTTAACATGGGTCGTTCTCGCAAAGGCAACGAGAAACGCTACTTCTGGCAATACAATGTGCAAGCCAAAGGACCCAAGGGCCCTCGAATTGGTTCTATTAGTGCAAGTGCTTCATTCGATGAAGATAGCGATCCACATGTGTTCAACGATATTTCGGATCCTGTGTTTGCGCCAGACTGCCAAGTAGAAGGCGTGAAGCATTCTGGCAAGGCTCGACGAGGTGATGGCAATGATTTGACACCCAATCCAAAGAAACTGCTCATGATTGGATTAGAATTAAAGAAACTAAGCAAGACTATCAACGACCTCACTCCGGTGACTGATTTACCCTTTTTGTGTCGCAACAAATCACGTAAAGAAAAGAACAAATTGGCTTCAAGAGCATGCCGTCTCAAGAAGAAGGCTCAGCACGAAGCCAATAAGATCAAATTACATGGCTTGCACCGGGAACACAGCAAAATGATGAAGATTATCAATGAGATTCGCCAGGTTGTTATGCTGGGTCTTAAGATTAAAGAATCAAATAAGCCGGTCTTCTTTGTTGGTGAGGACTATTCAGTGCCGATCAACGCACTTAGTAGCATTCCCACTCTGGTGGATCGAATCAAGAACGCTAACAAGCCCATTCGAGACATAGCAGGACATACGGCCGATTTCGTCAATCATGTGCTCGACAACGTTAGCGCTGGCATCACTAGTGGCGGACTGGAAAATGTTTAATCTCACATGCTAGCAACATTCTGGTATCACACCCCGGTAATATCTCCACGTACCATCTTTTCTTGTGGCCAATATGACCTGTGAATAATCTCTAATCACCCACTCATCAGAAAGTCGTCTGAAATCTTCACCCCTGGTTAATGAAATTACGAATCAACTTTCACCTTCACACCTCGCCCCAATCGCACATAGCCGCCTAATCTTGTCCAGTTGCATTATCATTCATTACTGTCATTTCTCACTTATTTTGTACCTCTGTTAGAGCAATTCATACCGGTTGCATCAGAGCACGATATTGTTGCAGGCAGCCGAGGATAATCATGTTGACTTGGCCTGATATATTTTTTATGTTATATTTTTAAAACCATTTTACCAGTTGTGATGTGGAATATTTATGGTTGAATGTGAATATTGTGATATGCAAACTGCACACGCGCACCACGGTGGCCTCGGCGCACACCTGCAGTCCATCATGCTCGACTCATGTTGGCACTTGACTGGTCCCAACTCACCCAACTGTAGCTGATCACCCCGAAAGAGACTGTGATAATGATCTGACTGAAAGTATCGCTCGAATGACGTCATTCTGGTTTGACCCTCTTCCCGACTATTGAATCAACTAGCAGAATTCTCACTCTTCAGCCCACACCCATTATACTTGACCTACACAAGTATTCTACAGTGTGATAGTGGACAATTTACATTCATCTTTTTTACATTCACATTCATTGCTTATGCTTTTCTATTTTTTGCCGCATAATATACGATTTTTACGAAAAACAACTGCTGATAGATGGCTTCCAGAAGCCAATACTCACAGAAAGTAAGAGTTAGTTAGTTCAGACCAATTTCACTGGAGATTTGTCTTCAACTTCTAGTGATCATCAACCTTGATATAATTGAAGCCTTAAGTTTTTCTTTGACTATGTTGAGAAAATTGACATTTATACCCACTCCGATCTCCAATACAATTTCTTCTCCCCATTGTGATCAACTACAACTCAGATTTGCAGTTGATTTCGCAAATCACTTGTAGGCCTGCTTATTTTGTACTGCTCTTTCCAAAATCTACCTCTTTTTCTGTATCAACCAATACAATCGCATTCACTCTGTCCGTGCTAGATTAAAAAGATATATTTTTAAAACAACTATACTTTTGTATTGACATTTTATATAACACCACAAACAATTAGTGGATTGTATATCTGGAAGAACTTGGCTTATATTTTTGAAAACCTACAAATGTAATGATACATATGTAGCTACATCTCATAAAACGTAGTTACGACACCTACAAGTATTGCTATACCTTCCTGTTCTTACTGTTATATTGTTGCACTTACTGTCAGAATTTTGATTTTTATGTTTTCAATAAAATAAAACTAGACCCAACTTGTGAGTGTTTGTGACCGCAATGAGAGAACGCGTCTTTGTACAAATGAAATGCAATGAGAGGTTATCTCAG
Organism: Rhinocypha anisoptera; assembly: GCA_011762765.2. Taxonomy (NCBI): domain Eukaryota; kingdom Metazoa; phylum Arthropoda; class Insecta; order Odonata; family Chlorocyphidae; genus Rhinocypha; species Rhinocypha anisoptera. Next base: position 26,242 of record WURS02235749.1, on the reverse strand, counting down.
GTAAAGACGCTTGACAAGAACATAGATCACACAACCAAAGAAGAAACCAAAAGCAAGAATGGTTAGAATTTTGTCAGTCATCTCACGACGGCCATACTTGGAAAGGAGAGTCTTGGAGTTGGCAATGTAGTTGGACATGGTCTTGAATTCCTCGGATGTCTCGGTGACCGTTGCCGAAGAGGTAGACAGCGTTTCCAGACTGCGACTCGATTTCTCCACCTCGCTGGCCAACATGCGACTCACTGAGTAGAGATTGTCGGTGAGAGCACTCGACTGGTTTGCCAGCATCTCCTGGCCCAGAATGGCTTTGCTCGTCGACTGATCCAGTCGGTTGCGCAGCTGACTCGAATATTCAAACAGTTTGGAACGATTCTTGTTGTTGATTGTCCGCTGACTTGATTGAATTGCTTTCCTCACCACAACCATGTTGATCTCACACTGGTTCTGAATACTTTCCATCTGACTCATCAAATTGTATCGCAGTTGAGAATCTTCTATTGTTTTGATTAACATTTTTAGATCCTATAGGAATGTGTAAAAACAGATATTAAAAATCAAATTTATAAACCAAATTTAAATAAAAACACACCAATAAATCTTGTTTGATTTGGTTGAATTTGCGCAAAACTTCAATATTTAACTCGTTTAGTTTCTGTGAGTCAGCATCACAATCACAGATTTCCTTCACAAAAGCAAAGTTGGATTATACATCAAGATAAACATGAAAAAATAACCAAACTTTTAAAAGTTTCTTAATATACACATCATTTTGAGTAATATTATCTTTTAGGATCTTGATCCGTAAGACAGTTTCCATGATGACACCGGCGAAGAATGCGATCACATGGGAGCCAGGCAACACGTAAACACTAGAGTGAAGTGAATGGGTGCGCATGTGCCACTTGCCCTCTAAGTACGGTCCAACTTCCCTTTCTACTCAATGAATTGTGTGAGTGTTCGTTTACATTCGTTATTGTTGAGCTTGTAACTTTGACTTTTTAATTGTTTATTTTATAAATGTTTAGAATAAAATTTTAGACACTTGGATTGGTTCTATAAACTTAAATTTTATTAATTTTTAATCGAAATCTACAATTTATAAGCTTTAAACTAAGATATTGTTTTTTATGCAGAATACATGACCATTTCTAGTATTGTTCTTTGAAGTAAAAGTATTATAGCAATTATACAATGTATTGTTATTAAATTTTTTTCTCTCTCTCCCTCTTATCTAAATCTGAAGGTGATTGGACAGAAGTGAATAAGAGAAAGAATACTGTAGAGTGCACTTGCAAGCTTGCAGTTTGACAGCTGTAGAGAGAAGTAGTAGAGTAGTGTGTTGTGGAGTGGACTCGAATGTGGCGCGCCGGTGCGCACCTCGCACCTCGCACCGACCGCAGCACCAACGGTTGCAACCCAGCCTCTGGACCACTGTCTGTCTGGTGTGCTCGGTCCGATATCGCCCATCAACAGAGCGGATGTAGGCTGCAAGGCGACTTCCACCACCACCGACACTCTAGTCAACTATTCTAGTCAATCATGATCACTTGTGCAAGCAAAATGTTTCGAATCGGGTCAAGCCACCTTTCCTTGCTTACAGTGTTTCATCTCATTCTTGCATTCTCATTCCATCTGGTGGCGTCCGACATGTTGCCCACTTGTCAAGCGGTTGTTAACTTATCTCTCTATTTGATGATGCCGCTCATTTTCTACTTCTTTTTTATGTACAGAATGATTTTAAGTATGATTTCACCGAATGCGATATGTTTGGCGGACGTTGGAGAGTCTCGGTTCCGATCTCACCTGGTCACTGCATCGGTGGAACACCGAATGCACCACTGCGTGTTAACAAATGCTGTAGGTTGAGACAAGTGGTATGTTTCTTTTCCTACTCACTTTTCCATTCTAGTTTCATCTTGTGATGGGGGCCAATTCTTCAACATGACCAATCTGTTATGTGAAGAATGCAAGCCTGGCTCCTTTTCGCTCGGCGGTGGAATCATTTTTGATGCCTTTAATACATCAACGGGTCAGCTTCCAAGTGGTTTTCACATTGTGACCGAGTCTACTAAGCACACTCCTGAGCTTGACAAGAAGTGCACAGGTATATTAATCATATTGAATTTGAAACAGTTGCATTTAATAATTTTACTTTTTATATTTAGGGTGGTATGTTGATCCTGTCACTAATAATCTTGTATCATCGATGTCTACTCGTGGAAATTCTCAAGATTTTGGTTTTGGCTGTGTTTCTGCGGTTACTTACACCGCCAGAGTTGTTAAAAGTGGACGCCTTCGTTTTACTTATCATTATCAAACTCCAGACGACCTTGCCTCATCAATTCTTTTTACATTTCACTATCGAATTTATGACGAAAATGGATTTCTAGATGATGACATGAATACTAACATCAAATTTCCTGCTACCACTATCAACCAAAACTTTGAAACAGTTGAAGTTTTGCTTACCACTCCTGGCTTGTATATTTTCACATGGAAAAGCGTTTTAATTGGTAATTTTCGAAGTATTCTTGCAACATCGCACAATTTTGGAGTTCTACCTGGAAAGTATGGTTCGGTCTACTCTGATGATGAACATTCAAGCATTGACAACTTTAGCAGTGGGTGGAGTGGGAACAGATCAGGGTTGCCACCTGGAATCATACGAGTCAAGCGGATCATCATCGAAGGAGTGGCATATGCCTCTGAGTGCACAGCTTGTGAGCCGGGCACTTACGCACCAAAGCATGGCATGCGTGAGTGTGTGCCTTGTTTGCCTGACACCTTCAATTCCGACTTTGGTGCTATCCAGTGCACTCCATGCGACTTGTTGACTCAATACGCACCCGAAGGCTCTGCTCATTGCCTTCGGAGACCTATCTGTGGTCCCAATGATTTGTATACTGTTCCAAAAGGAAAGTGCGACAAAGGCAAACAAGAAGTAGAATACAAATGGATTGAGCCACGTATTTGCGTTGATTCGAATCATATCTTTCCTACAAAAAGTGATTACATTAATTGTAGTTCACTCGACGATTTTTCTAATCAATGCGATTTGGGTATGGAACTGAAAAGCATTGACAATGGGCATTTTTGTCAATTTTGTGGAGAAAATTTTTACCGTAACAACGAATCGCTTGAGTGTAAACCATGCCCACCACTGAGTCAGCCTTACTATGCCTTGACCATAGAGCACTGGAACAACACTTTGCTGGGATGGTCTGCACCACTTTCCCTCTCCAATTCGGTGGTTCTTCAAGAGGACTACTTTGCGGATAATTCCGCCTATGTCAATGGATACTTTAGTCGCCAATGTATGCTGGACGACTATGAAAACCCAGCTGAAATTGGCAATGAAGTGAAGAGTAGTCAGTGTACTGGAAAGGTTGCCTGGCAACCATTTCACCACTACATTCGAACCGGTGCATCAGCACAGTTGAACGCTTTTTTGATTCTTTCTATAACAATTCCAGCATTTCGTTCTAAATCTGGTGGCGAGATTTACTTTGTGTTCGAGTTAACTTGTGATACAAGCGACGCATGCTCTTTCTTGTTTGTTGAAACTCGAAACGATGAAAGTGATATTCAAGCTCCCGATGTAGCTAGCAAGGAGGCAAGTGCCAAGAGGAAATTTATGTCAATGGCTCAGCCAACAGTGAATCAAATCATAAAAGAATGGGATCAATCAAGCAATGGGCGAGTTAGTTTCCGATACAAAATTGAGCGCAACATCTCCGCCACTTACAGTTGGGTATTCAAACGTGTTCATAGCTATCAGTCACATGCCAAACTCTACTCTCTTACGGTTCTTAATTCATTTGTGGGCTCTGCTATTCGTTGCAATAGCTGCCGAGCGTTGAGTGAAACTTCGTCTAACTGCATATCCTGTCCCGACAACAACTATTTTGAATCTACCGAGTTAACCAATGAAAAGATATCTTCAGGAGATAAGGAAGCCTCGGGTCGCTTCCAATGTAAGCCGTGTCCTGTGAATCATGTACTTAACGCAAGCATCTCGATGCCATTTGGCATTCAATCCTGCATTCCGTGTGGACCTAATTTGATCACTGACAATCAGACTAACACTTGCTACGGTAGCTGTCTGGTATCGTTCGGGCAAGACCACTATGACTTGCGAGAGTTGCATCAACCAATTCATTACAATGGGGTCAATTTGTTTACTGCCGGTGGCACCCAATATTTGCATCTCTTCAAGCTCACTTTGTGTGGGGATCGAAAGCACGTTAGTCTCTCTACATGTCTCAACAACATTACTGCTTTCCGCGAAGAGTCAAACCTTTCCTCTGGCATTCGTTCTTTCATATGTCGTTCAACTATCATTCCAGATGGTTCACACATCTACTCAACACAATCAGTCAGTTTGGGTAAGTTTTGCAGTTTTATTTAAAAGCTTGTGATTCAGTTCTTGTTTCGATGCAGGTGACGAGTTGATTGCAATTACTCGTGAGATAACTTTTCAAAACATTACTGTCCACTCTGAGTTTGTTAAGTCACCGGAAGCAAATCGATTTGATCAAGATTTTCATTTGTTCTTTCTCACCAAAGTGACCACTAGTGCATGTCCTCAAGGTAGGCGACTGACCATAACTATGCGTTGCAAGCCAGAGCTATCCAAGACTCATCCTGGCAAGGCAGTTATATCAACCCCGAAAGCATGTCCCGACGGAACTTGTGACGGTTGCAATTTTCACCTATTGATCGAGACAGCCACGGCAGCAGCTTGTCGCTTGTGTCGTGCTTATTCCAACGACTACGAGACGGTAGCAGGAGAATGCATTGATGGCATCCAACAAGTGCACTATCTCAACCCGAAAGCATGCGTGATCAAGCCCGTGCACGATCTCAACGGTGGTCAGCCAAGCTACGTGATCACAAGAGTATGCACTGTGTTGCTTCCTCGCCAGATCCAACTTGGTATCACCATTATTATCTTACTCGGTGTACTTCTACTTTTGTTGGTTTTCTACTTTTGGAACAAGAATCGATCGCTTGAGTACAAGTACACAATGTTGATTGAAAGCACAGGTGAGGGCAAGGCTGGTGAAGAGATGTCTCTGGACAACTGCTGCGTCGACGACGAGGATGAAGAAGATAGCTCAACGCGACACACCAACCAGAGCTCATCCATCTCGCAACTCATGTTTGCTAGTGACACCACACATCGCAAGGCTATTACCAATCGTGCTGACAAAGCTGCTTCCAAACTGATGACCACTTCACAAGAAATGCAACAGCTATTCAAGGGAGAGTCACCCACCCGGATTCGAGGTAAAGCCGTGGACGAAGGATATGAAACAATTCACCTCACATCGGCTAGCAACTCGGCAAACGTTAACCAAATTGTCTAAACATTCCTGATTGCTTATCTATACTTTTGTTTAATTTTGTTTTTTCTCTAGTCACACAAAGCATTTTATTTATTTTGACTAAATAAATTTAAATCTCTTTTCTTATCCAACCGGTAGATTTCTCTAGGTAAGCTTATGATTCTCAATAGAATCTAAAGTGCCATTTTAATTTGTTTTAAAACTCTGCAAAATGCAAAATTTGTTGATTATAATAATCTCTGGCAATGATTGCAATAGATTGAAAGTGTTGCTATCTATCAAGTCAAAGCCATCCCGTCACATCGATGGGTGTCGATTTTCCCGACCGGTCAAATCTGTTTTGACAGTTACTTGACAGCAGCTTTAAGCCGCTCACTTTTTGTTGATGATTTACGGCACTTTTTTCAATCAGTCTAACAAGCCGAAAGCGGTGGCGATTGATAATCTAGCCAATCGAAGCTAATCACTATTGCGACCCGATATATATCGATGCGGTAGGTTAGGTTAAAGTGCTCGAGTCACGTGTGTCGGATTGTCCCACAGTGTCTAGTTTCCACGATGCTAATTGTTTCTTCTAATTATACTCACCTGCTTTCATTTGTGTTAATTTGAGTCATTAAATGTGCTAATTCAAATCTAACAAGTGTTGTAAACATTTCAATCAACACGAATGTTCTTGGTGAAGCCAGCTTTTAAGGTAGATAATTGCTTTTGAGTAAGCAGAGACAAGCTAAGCGACGCGAATGGTAGCTTCACTCTTAATGGCACAAATTGCTGATGTGACGCTATTATAGTTCCGTGGTGGAGACTCGGACGAGCACTTGTGATAAATTCCAATGGCAATGCTCATCTGTCAAAGCAAGTTCCGAGGTGAACAAATGAGACTCGTCTCTCACTTCTATTAAGCAACCTGTTGACTCTCGAGCAAGGATTGTTTTGCTCAATTGTCCACGATTAAGCGCTACCAACCGAGTAGCCATAAACCTTCACTCTTAGTGTGACCTCAACATCAAACATGTACATATATAGCGTTATCAGGCCAAAGAATCGTATATCTCATTGAAAAGCACAAACATCTCTAAAGCCACTCCCGACCAAGTTTGTTTTTCAACTTGATGATTTCGACGGCATCATTGAAGGATGCTTCCATCCACCCATAAGCATTGGGATGACCAAGCATATCTGCTCCTGTTGCAGCACGAGATTCTATCGCCGCCATATTTGTTACTATTTCGTTCACTGTTTTCTACCTCTATAATGTTGTATGTGATCAACAAGATACAAGCAATTATGCAGGCAAACAGTTACATTTGCAGGCAAAAAAAGCAACTAGCAAAAGATGTCGCAAGCATTACAGTACATCAAGCAATCTCGCATTGATGGCACAAGTCGAGCGTGAAAAGTGCGTGCCAGTGTGGATAGAGCCTCGGGTGAGGTGACTATCGTCGCTACCGTCTTGATGCTCACTCCATTTGGTGGCTTCGCGTCATCGGTCTATTTCTTGCGCAAGCATTGTATCTCAGACAACACTGTTCTCCAAAGCTTGTCAGCTTAATATTTACTCTAGAATCAATTATCGGACAAATTCAACCGAGCATCTACTTCAAAGCGACAACTCGAATCGATGACGGATAGGAGACAAATATTTGAAAGAATAAGACTTGAAAGCAGACTAAAAGTGAACAAATTGTGGTAATTAAAAGTGCGCGGTCTTGTCTAGTTGGAGTTTTAATTATAATAAATCATAGGATTACGCATAGTGATAGTTTCGTTTACTAGTTAAGTCTACAGTGAGAAGAGTGGAGTGCAAAGGTGTCATTGTGCAATAGACGATAAATCGAGCGGCTGGCGCGACCAGGGCCACCTCTGTTTCTCTGCAACTCGGTGTCTCTGGTGGCAGTGGTGACTGGCTAAGCAATTAAAGTGGCTCGGTGGAGCACCATCCTATTGGCGGTCCCTCGCTCAGCATGGACACACCGAGGACAGGCGATATCCGTTTACCGTTCCTTTGCCATGGAGGGGCCACTCGTGCACTGCAATGATTTGTTTGTTTCATCTTCTTGTTTCGCCTCTGCCCTCTCTCTCTCTCTCTCTCTCTCTCTCTCTCACTCTCCCTCTCTTTGCTCACCATCGGCAAGTTGTCTCTCGACAAATAATTCGTAGAAAAGACTCATAAAATTTGGCTCATTTCTACTATTTTCGTTGGCTTCTCTCATCGAAAGGTTGACACCAACTGATTAGTGCTCACACTCATTCGTGTTAGACACTTGGCTTAGAGGCATCTCAGCTCGGCAGTCCACGATCGAATGCTAATGCCGACTCAGAGCCGACTCACTTTGAAGGTTGATCTTGGCTCGTCACAGTAGAGTGAAGCGAATTGTCTTGCCGCCAGGGCGACCGTCGGTAGGATGATGATCGCCACCACCGCGGTCGTCAGCACGGACGCTCGTTTATGGCCACCACCGAACCATCGCCCAGTGTGGTCATCATCACTGCCCCAAAGCTCCATTTCACTGAATACTTCTCACTGATCACCGATCATGTTCTCTGAACTAGATGTGGTGGCACCATTGCTCAACCAAGCACAGAATACGCTAGCATCGCACGTGCCTTGTGGCACTAATTATGCCGACCAAATTAATACGGAATTAGTCAAGCGCATTGTGTCAATTGCACAATGGAAATGACAAGACTTATAAGTATACGCCGTGCAGTGAACCAGTTCCGTGGTTCTGTGGTCTATCGAGTTTGAGCCAAACGTATGGAGAGTGTAGGTTTTAAGGCGTCCGATATGTCAGCGTGAGCTAAATGTATGCATTTGGGCATTATCCGAGAGTGGGGTTGAGCGATATGTGACATATAGCTCACATTTGCTCCATAAGCACTGTTTAGAGCAATCGCGAGCGCGAGCGAGGTCAATCAATCTGTCTGATCGATCCAATAATTCTCAAAATAACCCAAAAGTATTTGTACCGATAATTCGCTATTTGCGAAAAATTTCAATTTTCAACTTTATTCGAGAATTACATTTAATTGTAACTTAAGCAGAATAAATCAAATTAATGCATAATAGTTATGAGCCGGGTGCACTCCAAATTTTGTTTCGAAATTTGCACATGTGGAAAAATGTGGAGGGCATGCCCGATGATGGCGATCGGTGGTGAAATGGTGAGGCGCCACGTGATCTTTGGGTTGCACCCGCACACTGGCCAGGTTTGTGAGACCACTCTCGGCGACATGTGTTGCTCGTTAAACTCTTCTCCACATTCGATCTCATTATCTTTATTTTAAATTAGTCTGGAACAACTGTAGCTTTATTCTCGATTTCTTTATTATTATTGCTTCTGCTAGACTATGCAATAGTAACAATTAAATTTTTTTCCGAATTCTCATGCATCTCTGTCTGCTAGTTGTTTTATGCGACTTAGTTAAGACGACTAATTAATAGTAACAGAGTGGCCTAGCTGGCCTGTCTGGCGCCAGATCGTCTCCTCGGAGCACTGGGCAACCAGTGCGGTCCTCCACCACAACTCACTCCTTTTCACCGAATCCTTATCGTCATCAGCGTGGATTATGTGCCATCCACACCAGCAATCACTCGCAGACACAATCGAGAAAATATTTTTTAAATAAATAAAATAAAATAAAGAGCAACAAGCAGCAATCGAAGCTAATAACTTCCAGAGATAGAGTGAGAGAGAATTTTCAAGTGGCAATTGCATTAGTGACAGCTGTGAGATTGAGTCGAGTAGCCTCGTAAATCACCGAACATCTAATTAGTTTTATTTGTTTCGATTAACCACATATGCACACAATGGTTGGACTACAGTTAAGGCAATTTGTTGGACCACCGGTGGTTGGTCTCAATTGGCCTCGTGCTATCGTGGTGGCCACTGTTTGGGTGGCAAGTCAATTGACTTGTCGCGCCAAGTTTCCACCAGGCGGCATCATTGCAATTGACATGCTAGTGATCGCTTGATGACGATCACTTGTATTGTCGAAGTGAACTTACTTGCACCCGAGATTTCACGCCACTCCAACTCGCAAGACCGCGAACACGAGAGCAGTAAATACAGTATATAGTAGCTACTTCACGCTTCTCTCACCTGTTGCAACACTTGGACATTTCCAAATGAAATGCAGCTCGGTGATCTAATTTCTTTTTATCTGTACAATTTTTACCTAATTTAGTAAGCCTCCTAACGGTTGAGTTTTGCTTAAAATCCTTGCCTGGGAATCTGTTCACTGATCCAATCATGACGAGTTTTTCCTGTGAACGATATTGATCGAAGCCATTGCTTGGTGGGCAAAATGTGATGGATTCAATGTAACCAGGGAGAAGGGATCTAATTAGTCATGCAAATCGAGCAAATAGATTCATCTTATGCTCGTCACCGTTAGCTCTATCGCATCACCACCACCGAGTCTTCATCAAGATCGTTCAAATGGCCACTTGCGTTTGCACCATACCATGCGGTAGATTAAGGAGCGAAAAATAAACAAATTTATCAAGCCACTTTGTAGAGTCACTGCCATGGGATCATCATTCAGCGAGATCGAGCAAGACAACTTGCCACAGAGTCACACGCGCTTCACTCACAACACTCATTTGAACCCTAGATTGCATCAACTGATTATATCGCTCGGTTACTAGAGCTCTACTCAGTAGTATTGCATCTGTTGCCAATATGTCTCGACAAACTGACCTATTTAGATTTAAAATAGATTTTTATTTTTTCTTTAAGTTCATTTCTTGATTCGTGCTGGGTAATCTTTTTGGATTATGTCTTTCCACCGTTTACTAGTCATGACTGGTCAATCTGAAATGTGATAAAGATGAGCACAGTTACAGTTACTGTCACATTTCAGTGCACTTTGCTCTCACCTAGTGCAGTGGGTAGTTGGTGACTGTCAACAAACTAGCAAGACATTTGGCACCCATTTGATCGATGCTCACCACATCTATTTATGTCTATGTGACAAATAGACCAAGTGACTCACTAGCGTCTTTTGGTCAGTTATACTAGTACTAGTTGTACCCACTGGGAGAACCCTCCAAAGAGAAAGGGTTGAGCACCACTGCGCCTGGCCAACATCGAACAATGGATCATTGGCAATATCACCTCAACCTTTGCCACAAATGTAGAAGAAGAATTTAATTTTAAACTTGACCCTGACTGCAAAATTCTCGACCACTCGGATGGGTTGTTATAAATTAAAAGATTAAATAGCACGCCGCAAAGGATAGTGTGACGGGCTCGGGGACAGCTCGCCGCGCAGTGGATTGACCGAGTGTCGCCGTGCCAGTTGAGTTCGCCATGTGTCGTTGGCGGGCACTGATCGCCCTCACTCGCCGACACTACCTCGCTTGATTTATAATTTTTTTCAAAACTTGAATTTCACTTCTTTTCTGTTTCAGCTAAATAGAAGAGAAACGACATAAAAAAAGTCAATTTAATAGAAAACACATAAAAATCTATAGTAGTGTAATGATGATAATGCGGGATAATGTTAATAATCAAACCAAAAGAGGTCGTAAAACACAAGAAGTTTGGGTGGTATGTAGGAGCTATAGCGCCGAAGGCTTAGAAGATGCGTGGGACAAGAGGGTGATATTCGAGTCAATCCATTAACTCGCCTAATGCGCCACCGAGTGTTTATTTGAGTTTTCTGTTGGAAATGATGTCTATGGCCTTGGTGACAATGTATGACAGTGAAATTCAAATTGTCACTCTTGTCTGAGCTGCGCAAAAAAAACAAAAAGACATTTAGCTAACGGCAAACCACCAATAGTCAGTTTGGTTGACTATACGTCCCATTATAATCCTAATTAGGCGGCAGTGATCTTAATAATCCTTCAAGACAATACTAGACCACTTATACACTTGTTGACAGCGGCAGTTTACATGTAACACGCCGATCATGACATTTCTCACCTCTGCTATTGTTCACAATACATTGAAAAGGGTGTGCTGTTTACATGATAATCATTGATAATTAATGCTTGTAAGCACTATTTTTCTATTATCCCCTCCCCTCTCTTAGACTAAGCTAGCCCTAAAATCATATATAGTCTATAAGTGTAAATCTCTCACTTCTTTATACTGATTAAACTGACAAATACTTTTTGCAAATCAGACCCTTGAATTTTAGGAAAAGTGAGGTTGAGATATTGTGAGACTTGTGGATTAGAAAAAGTTAATTTTGTGCTTTGAGTAAATTTTTAAGACTAAACTAAACTAACTAAATAAATTTAATTTAATTTATTTGGTTTAGATACTTTTCAACTTAATAAAAAAATATTAATTTATTTGACAATTTTATCGATATATAATATCTGTCACTTTCATGTGATTCATTTCTATAGTATACCTATGGTTTATAAACCAATAGAGAACGATTCTCTCTCTCTCTCTCTCTCTCTCGATAGAGATGGAGATTGTGAGAAAAGATGAGTAGGGAAGACATGGGTAATTCAAAGGGAAGGAAAGGGCTTGAGTGCGCGGGAGCAGGAAAGCATCACCTGGTCGCGCCACTGGCCGACTCGGTCTGTGTTGCGCGTCGAAGTGATGTGATGCCTGCGAGCCTTGAACTTGAAAGTGATGGCAAAACAAACTCTACACGTGTCTGGCCGGGTGAGCGAACAAAGCTCGATCGAGCCAGAGTGCGGTGTGAGTCGGCTCGAGTGCGGCATGCCAGATTGACCGGGCGCATTGCCACCCGCAAGAATCTTCTCTACTCATCTCCTGCCGGCTATCGGCTTTCTTAATCTCAGCAAGTATTTGTCGTACTCGGAGCGGCAGTCAAGTGCCTTCTGCGGCACATGTGGCACCATGCAATGCCACTGGCGCGCTCACTGGCTCACAGATGATGAAGTGTTTCCTATCAAAACCATTCACTTGTCTTTTGTGATTCGTGTCTCCAACTAACTCACACAAATGGCAAAAATAAATTGCCATTGAAGCAGATAGAGGCAAAGAATAGAGTTTATTCCTGTTACTTATATTTCTGTATACAGATTGTAGCTGGGCCCTGGGTATTCGGAGCATCCACAACCTTTGACATGTCTCGAAAATTTACTAACTGGGATTGATAAAAATCGACAAACTACTCAATGGTTCTTCCGATTTATTGTCAAATTCGTTGATCCAAATAATTATCTTTAACATTACTCTAATAGGAATGAAATATAGATAATAAAAGATAAAATCAAAATATCTTGTAAATTTGTTAATCTCAAAAGAAGGAAAAAGAGAGAGAAGAAGAAGAGCAAGTCACAACAGTTATCTAATTATGTGACGGATCATCTTTTTATCTCAGTTACTGGCAAGTTCTGAAAACTCTCAATAAGTCCCAAGAAAATGTATGTATTTTTACAATATTTTTACAACTTTGCCATGTCATATTTACATTAAAATTCTAAATAACCTAAGCAACTAAAACTAGAACAAAACAACAAAACACTAATATAAAAATCATTAACATTTATCACATACCGACTAGTACTTAGCAACATAAACAAAAAGATAACAAAATTTTAAAATGTAACATCCAAACAGAGTCACTCACCAACTATCAGTTATGTTATTTACTACTTTTAGTTTCAATTGAAACTCGCTTATTATGCTCGTAAAGCTCTATTTTGAATTAATTTTCTTATTTCTTTGTGAACCAAGTAAAAATTAAATTTTTAAAAATAAAGTGAATAAATTAGATTATATAAAATAACTTAAATGACTAGTAAGCAAAATTTTCATGAAAAATAGTATCAAAATATCAAATACAAAAATAAAATATTTATTTTGATTGACCTTTAAGTTGATATGAAAGATTTATGAGATTTTTCTTAATAATATTTTGTTTTCAAAATAAGATTATCTCTAACTGTGTTCAAGTAATATTTTTTGATAATATTGATCATATTATATTTTTTTCTATTTGGAAACTTTGTGATGAATGTTTCGAACAGTAGAACGTAATCTGTGAATGAGCCGTGCACTGTGTTTTGCAGACTGAGGATCAGCTGTCTACGCTCGCATCACTGACCGGACACACTTGAGTACGTTGCGGCGAGAGTTACTTCGCAAATCAATCAACATTTCGGTAAGTGTTTAGGCTTGGATTCTAGCGTTTGTATTTTTAGAACATGTGGCAATCTAGAACATTTAGAACTTATATGTACTACCTCAAACATTTGGCAAGTTTCACTTTGGTGGTAACATGCATTACTAAGTTCAATATTCTCTTGTTGATTTATAATTCAACAATTCGTCACTATAATTTAATTTGTTAAATTTGAATAGCTCTCTACACATTTCTATACATTTTCACTCTCGGTAATTTGTTATTCAAATGTTTTTGCGGCTGTTTTGTTCTTACAATTGGGTGTAATAGTTCAAAACAAAATCACATTTTTTAAATATATTCTGCAAGTTTTTAAAAGGAAAAAATAATTTTCGATTTTTTCTTGGATTAAATCTACTAACAAACGGTTATCTCTAAAAATAACATGGATAACTGAAAAGTATTCAATTAATGAGAAGCAAATTACGAAACTCCTTAATTCCTGGCAGAATTTAAAGCGTGGGATTTTAGTGCATCTCTCTACTGATGCTCTAACTGACAGTTTCCGTGTGTCAACTCGAATATCAAACACTGCCATCGCAGGAATAATTTCTGCTTATCACTCTAATCTGCCTTTCACGTTTTTAACTCTATATTTGTTATTGTCAGCATGAATTCAAGTCACTTGAATCGAATTGATTTCGAGTGCATCATTGATGTATCACATTTTCCAAAGAGAATCCTAATTTCCACAATCAGATTTAGACGGCATTGGCAAGTCAAGGCAATATCTCAATACAAACATATCTGTTTTTATTAATATTTTCTAATGTTAAATTACAAGTTGCGTTTTTAGTATTTGTTTTTGTCTAATTGAAGATGAAATTTTTATTATTATATTATTACAAAGTGGTGATATTGTTATCTATCAGTTGGATTGGTCAATGTACTCGTTCCGTTATTAATAGTTTCATTGGTATAGTGTCATTAATCTAACAAGCAAGTTGATTTGAGGCATGCTTGCGTCGCATTGGCCCACTTTGTCCCTTGGCTTTCATCTTTAAATTGAAAACGTGATTCAGTGTGACTATATCGAGGAAGATATTCTCGTAAGCAGAGTGTGATTCTGTCCCGTTACTTATTACTTACTACTTAGGTTGACTTTGCGCTAACTCTATTTTCTCCAATCGGGGTGAGAAGAGTTGAGCAGTTGATTAGATGGCATAAGCAGTGGCCGCAAAGCAGGTGGCCCGCCCTCGCCCAATGGCACCTTGCCTTCACTCCACATTACCCTCCACAGCGTGCTATCAACTCGACCCTCGGCCGTAAATGCTATGCATTTCGATTTGCAATCGTGGCGCCAATTTGATTTATAAAATCTTTAATTTCTCCAGTGGCTTGTACTCGCAATGTCACACGATCGTGTCAGGTCGCCGACCTGCTTCAACCACTCTCTTCGTACTCTTTTGGGGGCAGTTTAAATGATTTCTTAGTGGCACATGTCTTCTTTCTAGCACTTGAAGTCACCGGTGATTGTATTCTTTTAGTGGCGGTACATCTTGCATTGCCTTCCACTCTGCGATAACTTATTAGACTAGTCGCGTGGAGAATTAATAAATTCTACTATACCTCGCCTTATCAGCTTTCCACGGCCTTCTTTTTCGACTTTAATCATTCTTTTATCGCTTCTCTCTGTCGAGCCTTTAGGCTTTGACAAGAGAAGAGACACGATTCTGAACCCGTTTGGTCAAGTGTCCCGACTAGCAGTTTGGGGGTGATCCAGTGCATGCCGAGAGCACTGCAAGATGGCCTTGTTCAATTCCACTCTTAGCTCACTAGTCATTCCACTCCACTCGAGAAATTTCGTTTTCATCTGTTCTTTACCTCTTTCTTTATGACGCTGTCAAGTGTCTTTAATTGACGTGTTGCGCTCTATTCTACAATAGCGATACACTGGCCATTTCCACCTGTGGACCTAGTGCTCACTCAGTGTGAACATGTCTTGTGACTCACACCTGATTAGGTATGCAAAGCCATGGAGTCTATTTCGCCGCACAGCCATTAGTTTGTCGTGTTCAGTTGAAGCACATATTTATGTCAATTGCTGGCTATTTTTCAATTTGTATCACTTCGCATCTCTAGCCAAGTTTCCAATAACTTATGAGCGCTACCGGGTGAGGTGCCTACGTGTTAAGTCCTCTCTCTGGTTACTGTCCCAGTTCCAACTCACCGCTAGTTTTGTAGTAGTGTTTTATGGAAGTTGCAACTCAAAGTACACTGTTTTCTTGTTAATTCATGCCAGATCTTGTGCTATGTAAGCTTCCTCACCTAATGCTCAAACTTCGAGCGGACTGCTTTAGCTGATAAGGGTCGTTTAGATTTGTTTGATTAGCTAGCCAGGCATCACAAGTGTTGAAGGTTCGCTATGACAGTACGAAGAAGATGTACTCGACTTGCAGTGGACAGCTATATTTGCGCGCATCTCATCGACAGCTAGCATATGTTACAAAGTATTCCTCTTTATCAGTTATGATGACTTGAGATGAAGCACGACGAGGCGTCAGTTGACTCCTTGTCCACTGGTCAAACTTCCTTGGTCGCTATTTGTCAATCTGGCATCTACAGGATGATAGACTGCCATGGCTGAGCCATACTTGGATACCTACCAGCTTTCAACAGTGCCTCGGCGCACACAGAACTCTGGCTCGCGTCACTCTACGAGCATTCTGGCACTATAGACCAGCCTTGATGGTGGCTAGCACGCGCATGCAGTTCGCCACTACTAGCAAATCTCTCGACTTTTATTTGCGAAAGTAATGGTGACATGTTTCGAACACCGAAATGTAATTTTGTACTTGTAAAACCAAACATATTGGCATCGGGAAACTTGTATTTAGTAGGAGTATAGCGTTGACCAGCGTGGAAGCTGACTAGCACGCGCAAGCGGCGGTAGTTAGCGATGGTGGTGGTCGAGTGCCGGTGTCGCTGGACATCGAGCAGTGATGGCACCTGAGGATGGCACTTGGTCAGACCACTGGCTCATTTCGCGCGATGGCGGTAATAAATGAGTTGAGTTGAGCTAGTGGACCAGCCTCGCACAGTGATGGTGCTGGCACAGTGGCCGCCTTGTCTCGCCTAACTGCGCGCCTCCTTGCGAGCGAGATTTGCGCGGCGATAAGGCCATACTTGCGGCGTGTTGGCCATGCTGCGGTGATCGCCTTGCGCTGCGCTCGGCCAATACGTGCGCGCGCTAACTCGCTGCCTCGCGATAGTTGTGATCGAACAGGTAAACACCACGCGCCACTCTGCCGATGGCGACGACGGATGCACTCTATTGGACTGGCTCACTGACTGAGTGACTGACTGACTGCGGGATGACTATCTCACTGCCTCTGTCCCTCACAGTTAGGTCACATTGCCTCCCTTTTCGCTGCTCAGGCCGCATCCTTCCAACGTCAGCGCGCGCACTTTCTCATTCACATGATTCCTTTTTGCCTTGTATAACTGTTTCATTCTTGATCACTCGACTCGCACTCATCACACCGGTTGGTCGTGCCATCACATTTTGACCCTGGTGCCACTGCTCTAATCAGTCTTCGTCTAGTTGACTTCCAACACCTAGTTGAGCGTACCACCACACAACACTACCTAGGTGGATTAACTTTTGCTTGTGATCCCATTCGATCGCTTCTGTTGGGCGATTCTGGCTGTACCATCGCTCGTGCTTCGGTGCAGTGTCATAGTTGTTTGTCTTCTTTTTCTTCGCGCCACTCGTTCAACTCTTTTGAGTGGCACTACAGTGGCGAGCAAGAGAGACGATCGTGTCTACCAATCACAGCATCGCTGCCCTGAACAGCAACATCTTGCATTCTTGATTCAGTGATGATTTGATTCGATGCTGTGCTCGCCAAGGCGGTAGTTGAAGCCTTTGCCGATTCTGTGTCGCGGCACCAACGTGTGCGCTCCTCCAACCAACCACTCGACCTCCGACCGTAGTGTGGTCAGTGCCGATGCGACATCAGCTCGCGTTTGGTCTTTGCCATTACACAACTTGAGTAGTGTTACTATCCCAACATGTGTTCTACCCTCTGCCAATAGGTTTGCAACGTAGAATCTGGTGCGGTGTGAATGAACGCCCAGTTAAGAGCACGCAGTGAGAATCGACAGAACTTGAACTTGAGCTCGCACCAGCGTTGGGCGCAGTGCCATCTTATTGTGAAGGGGCCTACGTTGCGATTGCGCCCGCTCGACCCAACGCGTGCTCTACTCGTGCGCTCGCAGCTCTGTGATTCAAGTCGCCTGGGGGGAAGAAAACTCTTCTGGAGCGATGCTCTCTAATTGCAGCTGCCAAGAGCACCTCCACCGTCAGAGTTGATTCTGTGTTGAACTGTTTTACCCGCCACTACAAGTTAGCTTGGCGCGCACCCGTTCACGTTGCTTCGCGGTTCGAAGCACCGGTGGCAATGCTGCGACGCATCAAGTTGTTTTCTCTCGTTCCTTGTCTTTGGCGTGTTTTGTCTCCTTCTCTTGTATGGTACGAGATGTGCGCCCATCGGTCACTGTGATCTCGTCAACTTGTTCATTCTTCGGACACACTTGCTCAAGTCAACTGTGACTTGCACCCTGATCTTGCACTCAGCCCAATTCAGCTCCACAAGATTAGCTCTATGAAATTGATAACTCAAATGGAACCTAGCTCTGCGTGTTCCTATGTTGCAACGCAACGTGGTGGAGTGGCACTTCTTTTCGAAGGTCATCGCTACAACAAGGTACGCGATGGTAAAGACGGCACTGTATATTGGCGTTGCTCTCGCGATCGCCAGTGCCCGGGCCGAGCTGTCACAGTGAACAATCGGGTGAAGAAGTCGAATAATAAGCACAATCATCCACCAGAAGCATCCTTGTTAATGCGCAACGGCAGTGGCGGACAACATCACCCGAGCCCAGGCCACAATTCCACTAACCACCACGCTTCTCTCCATTCCTCCTCTTCCAACTCGACCAGTTCAGCAATGGCTGCGGCAGCAGCAGCTGCAGCTGCCTACGCCTCATTTTTGCAAGGTTCTGGCCACCCTGGAAAGTCGAGTCAGATGCCCCCTTCGGGTTTAGTGGCTAGTTCGGTCACTTCAAGACCCCCACCTCGCACACCGCCTTCCACTGCTTCTTCCTCTTCGCCATCTCCACTGGGTTTTAACTCAACTGGCAGCAATAATTTCTCATCTGCATTTTCATTTCTTCAGAACTTGGCATCGAGTGCAGCTTCAAATTCGACGGAAGCAGGACACCTGTTGAACCATGGTCAACTATCAAATAATAACGATAACCGTCGGCAAGCGTTGAACCTCTCTAATAATAATGGAACGGGTGGTGATCTTAGTGCCAACTCGCGGTTACCGTTTAGTCATTTAAATAACCACTTTAATTTACTCAATCATCGAAACCAATTGGAACCACTAGCCAAATTGACGCCAAACTCACCTCCTCCAACCCCCACCTCTAGCAATGCTTCAAATCAGTTTTTGTTTTCAAAAACGTTCCAAAATCAATATAGCAAATTGCTTAAGAATCAATTTAACTCAAACAGTGCCAATAGCAATAATACTCTCGATTTGTCTTCGTCTTTGTTCTCTCAATACGCTCAATCTCCAAATCACCCTCACTCATCATCGAGCTTTAATTCCCAAGAGAAAAGCGAGCCCTCGTCGCCATCTCACAACGCCATTGCTATGAATCTAGCTCAACAGCAACAGCAAATGCTGGAACAGGCAGCTACTCTACCCAACAATTTAACCGCTTTTATGCTGCAAGATGTGTTCCAAGAAGCTCAAGCTGCCGCGGTTGCCGCCGCTGCTTTTCCTTCATTAATTAGTGAAACGTTTAAATATCTAATAGCTGCTGCAGCTACCAATCCACAGATGGCTACCACACTAGCCAATGCCTTGTCAGGTCATAATCCACTTTTTAAGAATTTTGACTTGACCATGGCCACTGCTACAGCTGCTGCGGTAGCTGCAGCGTCAAACAACAATTCCCCCAACGGGGACTCCGGCAACACCTTTTCCAAGTTAGCACCTAGTTCAGGTGATTTAACAGATCACTCGCCTCTAGCCGCTTTGCGTGATCTGACAGGAGGTATGCTTATCAAAGTGAAAACTTTTCACTTCCGTTTTGACAGTTTCATTCAGTATCCTTCTAAAGTAGATTGTTATCACCACTGTGAATCATCATATTACCGTTTTTAATTTGTTTAAATGAAGGGGACATTAGCATCATTGAATTACTCTGTGAGATAAACTATAAACACGAAAGATAATGGATGTTAAAACATTTTCTAGTGCGGGTACGTTTTAAGTTTAGGTAAATCAATTTTATGAAAATCGTTGTCTTCTAAAGTATTCAGGACAAATTAATTTGTTTTATAAAGATTTACTTTTATTTAAAAAAATTAATTGTGGCTGGAAATTTGTTTGCTTAGGACCAAGTTTGCGGGTGGATCTCGACAATTGTTTTACCCGGGAAGACCAACCTCTTAATATGGCTCTAAAAGACAAGGGAAATGCTTTGAAAATGTTGCGCGCTTTGATGCGCATTGGAGGAGTAAACCCTCGCTTTGCTGCAGATTCTGTGGCGGAGCCTTTCCAAGCATTAATCGTACCGACATCTGATGCGCACGGTTCTGAGTACATCGCGCCCTGCGACGCTCGACGTGCATTCCTATCCAGTTTTACCGGCTCGGCTGGAACTGCCGTTGTAACCATGAAAGAGGCTGCTCTCTGGACCGACGGTCGTTACTTTCTTCAAGCCGATCAACAATTGGACAAGCAGCACTGGATGTTGATGAAGCAAAACCAACCTGGAACGCCCACCATCGGAGAGTGGCTCAACAAAGTACTTCAATCTGGCTCGGTGGTGGGTGCCGATCCTTTCACGTTGTCGTTTGAGGGCTGGACTAAACTCGAACACGAGCTTGCTCTCTATGGAAATTTGCTGGTGCAAACTCCAGGCAACTTAGTGGATGAAATTTGGGCTCAGCGCCCACCTCGACCAGCCGAGGCAGTGATTCCGCTTGATTTGTGTTTTGCCGGCAAGTCGTGGAGTGAGAAGATAGCCGAAATTCGTGAGGAGATGAGCAAAAAAGATGCATCTGCTTTGGTCCTCACCGCTCTGGATGATATTGCCTGGTTGCTCAATCTGCGAGGATCGGATATTGAGTTTAACCCAATTTTCTTTGCTTATGTCGTGGTCACCATGGATCGCACTTAGTAAGTTTTTCTTAGATTGACTTGTAAATTTGCTGTACATTTGTTAGGTTGCTTACTCGATAATTTTTAGTCTGTTTATAGACGAGTCTAAGTTGACGCCTCAAGCTTTGAGTCATCTCCAGATTGCTAACTCGCATCTCAATGATGGATTTTCATCGCCGTCAGCTCGATCTTCAACTAGTGTTTCCTCGGCTACTGGCAACGGACAAACATTTTCACCTGTTGATGATATCGATATGAATACTAAATCTGAGATTGAGTTACAACCTTATGATATGATCAGTAGTTTTATTCGCGCTCATTTAACCAAGAATCATTCTGGTAAAATTTGGGTAAGTCTATTTGAATTTGTTGTAAGAATCTTAGCAATGTACGCATACGATTAAGCAATAAAAAGCGCAGAAGTGGTAGACTTGAAAAGTGACCTCGATGTGTTCACTTTGCAATCGTTATCGATGGCTCAGTGAAGTTCACTATTCCGTGATTAATCTTAGCAGCGCGGACATTTCCTTGTAGACCAACGGCACGTCATTCAGCTTGATTCCGAATTGCGTTAGCCTCAATTCTTCACCTTTGGACTAGTTTAGATATTAAACGCCTCTTTCTCCTTCTTTCTCTTCCTTCGAAACTCGTATAACAACGTTATCTCTGATACTCCCCATGATCAATGTGATTCGCTTAACACTGCCAAGATAGGTATTTGATAAATTTTTCAGGAAAGTCTCAATAGGCTCAGAGTCTCTAAAGTTAGCGTTTGGCTGTTCACCTGTTAACAGATTTTAAATCTTTTCTCTACTTTTTTTATTTATATTACTTATAGATTAGTAACAAATCGAGCTACGCACTAGTCATTCTCATACCGGAAACGCGAAGACTTATGACTGGCGTGAGTCCTGTCACGTGTCGCAAGGCGATCAAGAACTCCACTGAAGTGGAAGGGATGCGTCGAGCTCACGTAAGTTACTTGTTGAGAAGAAGTGGTCATTGTTGCAAACTAAATTCGGCTATATTCTCGTCAAGAAGTCTGTTTGTGGATTTTAACTCGATTATCATTAGTGCCTAATAGATAGTTGATGGCATGCACGTTACTTCTCTAGAGTGACTAGCAGAATTGAGTAGTGTATACACAACATATACAGCTATAGTTTGATTTGTTTGGCAAACCGCCCGCGCGCCAACCCATATATCAATTGGTGTTACTTGCACGCCTCGTTTATCATATTGTCCTTTGATACGTGTGTATTCTCGTTTTCTTGCGTGTTTTTCACTTTCCGTTCACTTTGTTTTCTGCTTGGACACTTCTCATCAGCGACAATTATTTTAATCTTTGTCTTGAATCGATATGTAGTTTGTTTCAAATTATATAAATAGCTATTTTAAAATCTTTACATTAAATTCGATTAGTATATACGATTGTTTACAAATGAGTTGGTAACCAAATAGCTTCATGTTACTCTATGCATTTCTGGAATTGCATGTTACACTGCAGGTATATCTCACTTTTCTATTCTTAGTAGGATCCATCTAATTTTAGTAATTCAACTAATCCATGAAGGTTCACTATTGGAATGTTAACTGAGTGCTAACAATGGTCGATTAGATGGCCGGTCAGCGCGGAAAGTCTCGGGCGCACCACTTTAATGGCATCTTTGGCCACATGTGGCATAATTGAATTAACCGCCCACCAGAATATTCTTGACACTGTCCGTGCTCCGAAATTATTGCAATGCTTTCATATCGAGCTGATAATGGTACTCGAATGTGACTCTAATGGTAACCTACTACGCGGCGACGCGTTAGTAACGGACTGGCTTGACCTCTCAGTGGCGTGTAAGTACCTTTGTTGGTAGACCTGTTAGCTTAGCTTCTTACAATTGGACCATCTAAATGATGCTTGCTCGTGTCGATAGACATCGGCGAGCCGCGTCGGAGGCAATCATTAGGCAGCTCGCAGCTGAGTCGACTGCATTAGCCCTCCCCACACGTGTCGCGAGGTTGGTGGCATCTTCCCTGGCCGGTTGATCGATTCGGTCAGAATCGCGCGCCTCGCTTTGTAGCGTTCACCTCGCTACTATTCAAATCGGCCACTGTACGCCGAGTGGCTTTGCAGTTCCACCGACAACGATTGACGAAGACGAATTGTTTAGACCTGTTGTTTTCGTTCACTTCTCTCCACTGTGGTCAAGTCATTATGTTGATGCGCTGCCGGGCGCCAAGTGCCGATTCTGGTGCGTGATTCTTCCTTGCCATTCTCTCATCGGTCCGGTCAGAATCGGTGATGATTGATGGCAGTTTGGCTCCCACCACAGTCTGTCGCCGTAGTGGTCTTCAATTTGTTGTCATCCAAGTTACTTGCCAGAATCAGCCGCAATCTGTTGATCAACTTGATGGATGGGAAGCGTGTTCATTTCTTAGTGGAATTGTTCTGATCGGCGTGTCGCCGAATCAATCACGGGTGTCGAGTGGCACTTGCATCCCGAGAATGATGATCTAACTCGAGATAAATTGAAGAATTTACTTGACTCTAGATAAAATCTATCTAAATTAGAAACAGTCGCGAGATTCTCATATGGCAGCCTGTAAGAGGACGAATCTGCTAGAATCGAGCTATTCATCACTTGGATTTTATTTTAATTTATAATTGTTTAGTGGATAACATTAATAAATGTGAAAAAAGCTGCTGAAATCAAGTAGGTGAATAAGTATGGCGCGTGCTGTAGTAGGACAGTGCGCCCACCTAGTGGCCATCATAGCTGCGACAATGATGCGCAATCACACAGTGATCCCAATGACGACACCTTCTGTTGGGCAGTGACAGTTGTGATTTGACTCGACATGCCTCGTGGCAGAAGCACTCGATTTGTTCGAGGTCGATGCTTACGAGCCTCACCGACGCCCTCTATGCACGCTCTTTCTCTAGCAGATCTTTATTCAAATGAGTCTCTCACTTGACAATCATGTCACATCGACTCGCTACTGGCCAACTCGGCCTCCATAACTCTCACACTATGTCTTGTAGGGTTATACAAAACTCGCTCACCAGGATAGATGGTGATGACAAGACAGTAGCCAGTCTAGTTGCACTCGAACAAGACGTGGCATCTTGAGTTAACCTGATTTAAATGTTCATGCCACTCTGTTGGACAGTGTGAAGAGGAGACAAAATCATCATGGCGCGGTTACCAATTGACGCGACTGACCCGAGCCATGCCAAGTGAAGATTTAGTGAACATCTGCCGTCTGGCTAACGGCACTGATCTGATTAGAGTTACTTTTAAATTTAAATTTTTCTTCTAGACACTATTGCACAAGACTAAGTTGCGCTTTTCCACTAGTCCACCGAGCTTCTCTTGTCCCGGTGTACTGTGGATGGATATGACTAAATTTAAATGTAACAACTTTTAATGATGCCACTCATTGATTAGATCAACGGTGTGAACGACACTACTTCTAACTAGTGGTCTGCTTGACTTGAGCTTCATCAATCACCCAATGGTGTTGGCATCGACTACTGAGCGGTCATAGCTTCAGTGGTGCATCATTGCATTGGCGATCGCCGATATTGCGCATTGTTTGCCGCTCCAATTTGAGATAATGCCATTGGTGGCCAATTAGCAATACCAGCATCAATTGTTTACGGCACCGGGTGTAAATATCGCTGGTCAATTGTCTCGTTATTATCGACTTATGGCTAACGAGCTTTTTGGCTCAAGTTTCCTCACAAGACTACACGAAAAAATTATTTACGAGTTGCATTTTTAAACTCACTGTTTGCAATCAAGTAATAATTGCAAATGCAAGTGCGATATGTCTAACTGCTAGTAGTTAAAATTAGTTTTTTGATTTATAAACTTGATTTATCTGTTTTGACAGTAGACCTCGTTAGATCGGTGGCCACTCTATCTCTAACACCTGGCGCTTCTCTCTATCTAGTCAAATTAATTGTTTGTACTGTCCAGAGCAATTGCTATTATCGCGGTGCGATCTAGCATCGAATCCAGTCAGTTGGCTTGCAAGGCTGCACTTAGTGAGTGAAACAACCTAGTAACAAATTGTGTTGAATTTATCACTGCTTGTGCTACCTACTTGCCATTGTCTTTTGGTGTCTAACGCGTCCAATCAGCATCAGTAGCAGCAACTCTGATTGCTTCTGACCAGGGCGCTCAAATAATTGACTATCAGAGCAAACCGTTCTCAGTCTTGTCCAACGCGGCTTTTCTTAGTTCAGATCTAATTTCACTAGTTTATTATGTTATACAATTTTAACTTCTTTAATTTTATAATTCAAATTGGTGCTTTAAATGCAAAGATGGTCATAATATCGAGTTATATCGCTGAGACTAGCTAACTTTCTCAATGAGCCGAGAGATAAACATATCGTCAGGTTAGCAAGTCATTCATAGTGCGAAAAACAGTCAATAAGATAGCAAACAAGTAGCAAGCGCTCCGTGTCATTTTAGTTGGAGCGAACGCTTCACAAATCTCATGGTGTACAGTGAGCTTGCTTTGAATGGCACGATTACTTCAGACTGCTAGACCGATAAATCTTCGATTACTACCTCAAAGTATACTTACCTTGCCTCTGGCTGTTTGCCCTGATCCGATTGCACCAAGCTGCGGCACCTATCACATATCGCTCACTCACACAGGTCTACTGGTCATCTCGCTTGCCATCTAGACTGATAGCCCTTATCGAAACCGTTGGCTCCCATTACTAGCTAACTGGAGTATCTTTTGTTTAGATCAAAGATGCTGTGGCACTATGTGAATTTTTCGCGTGGTTAGAAGATGAAGTACTGCACCGTAGTAAGAAAGGATCCTCTTCACCAACCTCTATTAACTCACCAGAATCCTCGCCTGGATTTCACCTCAACCTAACAATCGATGAACTAACCGTGGAAATCAAGCTAGAAGAGTTTCGAAGGTAAACCAACTAAATTTGAATTTGTGATTCATGTTTGCTAGTGTTGCTATGTGAACC
The DNA here is from genome assembly GCA_011762765.2 of Rhinocypha anisoptera. Lineage (NCBI taxonomy): Eukaryota > Metazoa > Arthropoda > Insecta > Odonata > Chlorocyphidae > Rhinocypha > Rhinocypha anisoptera. The sequence continues at coordinate 587 of WURS02235749.1, read as the reverse complement.
TCTAGTCTCAATCTAGTGAGATAGTTTGTTACCGATGGCCAGGTTACCTATGAAAGAAAACTCGCTCAGTTTTATAGCCCAATTTAGCGAATTGTTTTATTATTGTAGAATCCTCTCGGAGTGTGTTCTCACGATCGATCGTTCGACTCTTCACTCCCATTCTCATTGAGCAGAGCAGCAAGTGATAAGAGGTTCTGAGGGATCATAATCGGATTGTCGCTTGCCAATCAGCGATTATTGATTAAATTACCTTCCCTATCAAATCGAATGTTGACCTTGTGTTTGTTTTGCTAGACAACAAGAGAACTACATTGGGCCTAGCTTTGCCACTATTGCTGGATCAGGCCCCAATGGAGCTGTGATCCACTATCAGAGCACTGAAGAGACTAACCGGCCAATCACCACCGAAGAGATGTTTCTACTGGATAGTGGTGCTCAGTTTCGCGATGGTACCACGGACGTGACACGCACGATCCACTTGGGGACACCTTCCAACTATGAGAAGGAGTGCTTCACCCGGGTGGTTAAAGGGCACATATCACTGGCACTAGCTCGCTTTCCCAATCTGGTCAAAGGGCAATTTCTTG
>WURS02235641.1:0-19723 GCA_011762765.2 Rhinocypha anisoptera | reverse complement strand
TTGTCGTCCGTTCTTGAAGTTGACAGGCACCCAGAATGAGGTTGGTCTTCAATTGACATCTCTCCATTCTTGAAACGTGAAAATCAGTCATAGACACGTTTTACTTAGGGCACTATCCCCATAAGCTGTTATAAGCACCACAAGAGTTTCTGCAGGATTTTTTCCCAACAGAAAACAAAACTTCACAGCCACGCATTGTTCCTGGCAGTCAGACATTAAACGTTTTCGCTAAAACAGAAAAAGATGGTTCACTGAAAAAAATCCCACAGATGAAAGGATTCACTCAGAACGACCAGGCTTCGCACACTGACTCAGGAAAAGTCATTGCATTGAACCCTATACTGGAGAACCCAATCCCTCACTCCACCACCCCCCCACCTTGCTATTTCAATCACTTTTGGGTCTCCCCTCGTATAGATTTTAATGACACCAATCTATACAAAGTAGCTAAGGTACTACTGCCCAATCTCATCAGTAATATATGGAGAATGTGATCAGTTAAACATACAATACCAAGAAGAAGGCATGGGTGATACATAAGAATGAAGGATCTTAAGAGCATCACTATCAGACCACCAATTATTACTATTCAATATCAGTAAGTGTGAAAATCTTCAGATACTGATTGGGGGCTCCCAAACAACTAAACAAGGTGACTTGATAAGATGGATGTTAATGTTCAAGAATGATGATAACTTACCCAATTTATGACATTTTACTGAAAGTATATATATATATCAGATATATATATATATAATCCCCGAAAATGACCTACACTAACCAAACCAGGAAGTATGATGATCAAGTTCCTCACTTACAGGACTATTCAACATTAATTTCATAAAGAAGCTCTAAAATTGGTCTGTAGTTTTCTGAGGTGTCTTATAGCCGTATTCATTGTTTCCAGATGCTGCCTCTCATGTGTTGCTATTGGTGACAACAGATTCACTCCCTCTTCTGGAAGCATCTTCAGGTCAAAGTGATTAGCAGGGTTTTTTGGTCAGTATATAGTGGGGACTGACTGCCTCCAGGTGAACTGATTGGCTGATCATCATAGCATTCCTTTTTCGGCGTGGTGATTGGTTGATGGTTCTAACATTCTTTTTTCCAGGTTGAGGCCAGGTCTTCCCAGTTTAAATTTTCCTTTTTCTTGGTTATGGTTCTTCCATCATTTCTTTGGTGATTCTGCGGTAGTACTGTTTCCTCCGGCTAATATTTTTGTGTCTTAAAAGTGTATATGGTTTCCAGGTTCAGAGAAGGCATGTTTGGCAACAGCTGATAGCCGAAATTGCTTCTTCTCAGTGGCCCTGCAATAGATGCCCTTGAAGAAGCTCTAAAATAAAGGAAATAGAATGGCAAATGCTAGATCTTGAACTAATTCATATATGTAGGCCCAATGTCTGGAGAAATTAGCTAAAGAGCATTCTAATAAGGGAATTAGGGTTTGCCTTGATATGAAGCATTCCCACAATCTTATACCTAAAACCATCTCCATTATTCTAACAGAGAAATCTCTACAGGAACTCAAAAGTATCCCACAGGACAACAAAAAACTTGAGAGGTGGATTAAAGTCTTCCTTGGTCCTTGCAAGAGAAAATACCATATTACACCCTGGGGATATTCATTTTGGTAATAAGATGTTCATGAGAGTAACCAGGAAAACACTTTGCATTCCACTAGTGGGAAACGTAAAACAAGGGAGCACTAATACGAGTTAGAGATTTAAGGAGCATTCCTCAACTACTGAGTAAGGCTTCTTAACACATTCACTGCCCAAAATGCACCTGGGATGAACACCCAGCTTTTTGCTAGTTGCCCACAACAGACCTTGTGTGGTGCACGTTCTTGTATTTTCAAATTGCAGTGGTTTGGATGTGACACTGAAACAAAGTCTTCTAATCTGTAGATGGCACTCAGCAGGAGTTTTACATTTAAAACATACTTTGTTTTTTTTTTAATTACTAATTAAAATAACAAACAGCCAGGGCAATCAAACAAACTTCAGTTGAAAGCAGGTGCAGTGAATGTGTTAAGAAAACAGCTCAGAGACATGAATGATTTCATTCCAGTAGCACCGTCATCAAATAAATACATACATTACTGGGTACTAACCAAGTTAATGTAGCTGCTTATTGCTTAAGTTGGGGGAGTACTGGGCTAAAAGAGAATCTACATAAACTCAATGGCAGGCAAGTTTACTCTGTGAAGTGTCAACACATTTGAAATAAAAAGTTTAGTTCCACAAGGTATATTCAACAAACTCAACCAGTTTCGACCTCATCAGGTCATTCTCAAGAGTTGTCACAAGACTTTCAAGTCTTGTGATAATTCTTGAGAATGACCTGATGAGGTTAAAACCAGTTGAGTTTGTTGACTATATCTTGTAGAAATAAACTTTTTTATTTCAAGAGACTCCGCAAGTATTTTTTTCACCCAAACCAAATCAACAGTCACTAAGATAATACTTAACTTTAATATAACGTATTTCAAATCCACAAAATAATGAGGAAGATAATTTATTATTACCAAGAATAGACATATGAAACACTTACACCTGGAAATTGCCTGTGAAGCGGTAACCAGCAAGAAAGTGCTATAACTCCAGCCAGAGGTCTTGCACATTTAAGAGCAGAGTGTATTGCAAGCGCACCACCTTGAGAGAAACCACCAAGGATTATTCGCTCAGACGGCACCCCTGCTTTTACTTCGGCTTCAATCATTGAATGGACTAGATCTGTAGCACGCCGAATACCCTCTTCATCCTCTGGACCATTTACATCAAGAGTTCTTAAATCAAACCTAAACAATTGAAGAACATTGTAAGTAACATAGTAAAATTAAGATGTAACATCATTTTTAAGCGATGGGGTTCTGCACTACCTATCAGCCACAATTGGTTACTAGCATCACCAAAAATAACCAATTTACTTTATTTTACAATTAATAACATAGCTTAACTAGAGCCAACCAAGCCTAATTTCTGAGGAATGTTTTCTAAGTCAATTGAACAAACCGAAAAAGTGAAATATCAAAACTAATGAATCATAATTATAGAGTGAAACGTAACAATTCCTAAAACTTGTTTACTCAAAGGTAAATCCATTCATATATATCTTGAAAAGGGCGATTCCGGCAAGGACTTAGTTTTCAAAGGAACTTATAATGCTAACCCTTCTCTGATTCAATCTATCACACATTAATTACAACGAAAGGGTCACAATCTATGACATTCATGCATTGGTGAAAAAACATGACGCATCAATGTGATCCTTTAACCACTTTGGGGGCAATTCAAAAGCGGTAATCAGATAAGATTTTGGTGATAATTTAACCAAAACCAGGCCATTTAACTCAACCCACGAAAATAAAATCGTTAAGAACAACGTTGTCAGTACTTATATGCATGAAAGTGTTTAAGTTAATTAACATGTCAGGAAGTTTGATTACCAGGATGGCATTCTGAACCCTGCATTGAGTGTCACTGGCATCGTAGGACTGAAAGAAAATCGGCAGTATAAGAATCATTTAGTCAATGGTTACACGTCAAGGTTCGAGTCCATAGCTATCTAAATACTTACGCCGTCGGACATATAACTTTCATGTGAGGAGATTTGATTGCAGCCATTGCGCTAGCCCATCCATGCCTTATGTGAATACAAGAAATAATGTCAGCATAAACAAATATACTTCGACATTAAAATTACATAATTTATATAAAAACATAATGTTTACCCAGTGTCACCTAGCCCATGAAGGAATATCAACTGCAAGAATAAGTATACTTTCATGAATTATTTATAGTAAGCGTAAAAGGTCAATTTCTTTAAAACAATTGTAACCCAATTATCAATTTAATACATATATACATTCCTTACCGTCGCAGTATGCTTTGCAGTAGCAGCTATGACAACAGGACTGCCAGCCATTGCTTAAATAAGTGTGATATAAATAAATAGTTATTGAATCTTCGCAGCCTATTTTTATTGATTATCGCTTCACGGAAAAAGATTAGGCAAACCACAATATAAGAGTCAAACTCGGAAGTAGACTATGAAAAATTTCGAGGATTTTTTAGCTCAGCGCAACTAGACAGTGTTTCTCAGCGAGTTTAATTTCTTTACTCATTTGTTTTTGTTTTGCCGGTCGCGAAATTCAATTTCTTAAAATAACGAACAATAAAATTAACAGTGTTAAAATTTTGATTAGGGGTATTAAATTAGAATAGCATTTTAAAGCGTATCTATTATCATAGTACTCATCAATCAAGTTTTTATTGCATTTCGTGATATTCACTCGAGTAAGTTCCACTTTGTTTAACCCTTAGCCTTAGTTTATTTCAGCGAAATAGGCCTTGAATTCGATAACTGATTATTTCATTTCAAATTATTCGTGCTCAATAATACAAATGTTTAAAAATTATGGTCTATTTTCAGTTTTATCACAGAATATTGTATGTTATGCAAGAATCTAGCCGTTACCATGAACTCAGTGTTAACAACAGTGAATACCACCATGAAGTAATAGGTAGGTGCAAAAGATTCTCTGAGAAACATATTTTTTATAATACAATTGATAAATATTTCCATAAAAATTAAAAACCTATTTTTTAAAAAACTTATTGCCTCAAAAATTACTATTGAAAGAAGATACTTAATTTTTAGATAGTGATTTTTCTATTTTCATCCAAATAACATATTTTTAAAGAACTATAAATAACTGAGGGATGTTTAGTTATGGTTTAATTTTAATAGTGCTTTAAATTGGATAGCAAAGCTCATTGCCTCTTGAGAGTACCTTCCATCCACCTTTCCAGCCTTTGGACTTTTCTCAATAACTTCCTCTCCTCCCCTACCATTAGCAGCACATCTTCATTCATTTTCTCTTCCATTCACCTCACCTTCTCCATCTCCAGGCAAACCCAAATCTTAAAAGCCTCATGACCCTTCTTCATGGACAAGGTTTTGGATAATGTTTCCAAAAAAAGTTATGCTCTATTTGAGGGTTTTTCACGAATCTTCTTTGAGTCTTTCTCTACAGTCCCTCTCTTTAGCTCCTTACTTTTCACAAATACCTCTTTTGCTAATGCAATTAATCGTCTACTATCCTGACTACTATATCTATTTTCCTCTTCAAGGCTTCCCAAATTAGTAAATTTTTCTACCTGTTCCAATCTATATCTTTCTAGCATGATATTTAGCTTAGACTTCCTACAACTTGATAGTCGCATTATGTTATACTTCTTAAGTCTTAGCCCAGAAGTGGAGAAGTAAGTGGAATACAGAGAGACTTTAAGATACTTCGTTTATTGTATCAGGCATTACAATACATAGCCTTATACAAGATCACACCGGAAGCGGAAGTCAACCTCTCCAATAGGGGCAATTCACAATTGTTGATTGGCGTGCCAACCTCAGAATACCCTACTACGACACCTCCCCCTTCAGAGATTCAGGCATACAGGGGCTTTGATGTGTCTGCCACTTTTGGTGGTTGCCATTTCCTGACTGGTTGGAATCGATTCTACAGTACAGGTACCCTGAGGAGAGCATGAGTCAACATTGCCACCTACAGACACTTTTGGATAACCATTTACATTTTCATTTTCGAACATTAAAAGGGGTTTTTGGGGAGAGACATGTTTAGAATGATTTGGGTGTAAGTGGTTGTCACTTTGCCTAACTAAATACCCATTACTTCTCTTTACCAAGTAAGATCTAGGGTATCTGTGCTTTTCTATTACAATACCAGCCTCTCAAAATTCATTTTTCCCTGCCTTTACCCATCCCTTGTTAGACACTCTCTTTTCTTCTCTATACACTACGTTTCTTTTGGCTGATCAGTCATAGTAGTCCTTTGCCTTCCCCTACTGAGTGCAGAGAGCTTCTTATACTCCTTCAGGTACTTCTGGCTTTAAAATTTCCATTGTGACTGGAAGCTTTGTCCTCATCTGCCCGCTAAACAAAATATAAGCAGGAGACAAATTCATCCCTTTTAATGGAGAGGCTCGGTAATCCCTCAATAGATCCCTAGAATCTGTGCCTGCCTCATGGCTTTTCAGGAGCATTTGTGTGCTTATGTGTACCTGGCCATTGCTTTGGTGATGTTCTGGACTGCTTGTTCTTTAGCTCCAATTCATTATTTTTAAAGTACCCTCTGCACTCATGTGACAAGAAGGGCATGTTATCTGCAATACAAATTCTAGGAATGCCATGTGTAGCAAAAACATTTTGTAGTGCATCTATGACACATTTGGCTGTCTTATTAGGCATTGGAATTAGTTCAAGCCACTTTGAATAATAATCAACTACAACTAGGTATGAATTCTGGGCAAAATCTAAAATATCACATGCAATTTTTTCAAATGGCAACTTAGGCACTTCATGTGGCATCAATGTCTGTTTTCTATTGGCAGGTTTAAACTTGTTGCATATTTCACAACGATTGATTACAGTCTCAATGTCACGTGATATCCCTGGCTAATAAAATATCTGCCTAGCTTTGCTCTGGGTTTTTTCAATGCCGCTATGGCCTTCATGCAGTAAATTCAGTACATAAGACTTCATTGCATTTGGTACTACAATCTTGTGCCAACCTTGTATCCCCAACATAGAGGTCAGCTTTTACTTTGTAAAAGGGCTGGACTTCCGGTGATAATTTACTATGAGCTGGCCACCCTTTTGCACAAGTTTTGGTGACTACTTTGAGAATTGTGTCGCAATTTGTCTCCTCTTGAAACTGCTCCCTTCTCTCTTTTGACATAGGGAGGTATTTGCTCACAGTATGAACCATTTCACACAGATGTTGGTCATCCTCATCTGTGCCCCTAAGGTATGACCTCAACAGCAAGTCTGCTATATGTAAGTCTTTCCCAGACACATAATATACATTCAGAGTATAATACAAAAGGCTAAGTCTTTGTAGTCTCACCTACCCTATCTTAGAAATATTTTTCCTCATTTCTGATACTAATGGTAATGGTCAGTTTGTATGTTGACATTGAATCTGTAAATTAAATTATGAAATATTTTAGGTGTGTAATGAATGGCCAGCATTTCCTTCTCAATTTGGGCATAGGTGTTTTCCTCACACTCACTCAAGCTTTTTGAGGCAAAAGCTGTAGACTGGAGTCCATCTTTTCCTTCCTGCAAGAGACAACAACCCAACCCTGATTGTGATGCATCACACTGAATTGTTATTTTCTTGGTGGGATCAAATGATATTAGTACTGGGGCTGATGCTATCATTTCTTTCAATTTTCCAAATGACTGACTATGACAAGGGAGCCATTGCCAACTTGTACTAGCTTTCAGCAGCTCTCACAAAGGGGCTGTTAAAGATGCCATATTTGGAATGAAGCTATGCACATAGTTAAACATACCCATTACTCTTTGTAGTTCCCTTTTATTGGTTGGGGCCTCCAGATTTACCAATGCTTCCACCCTTTCTGGATCAGTTTTCCTACATGCTTCCGAGAAAATATGCCCCACATATTTCACCTCAGATACCTCGTATTGTACTTCACTGGCATTGAATTTTATGTTTAAAACCTTGGCCAATTCTAACAGCATGCCAACAACCTTATCGTGTCCACTTTCTGTCTTTCCCATGCATAAAAGATTATCAAAATAAATGATGATTCCAGTAATATCACCAAAATTTTTCTCCACCATGCACTGAAATATTTCAGGTGCACAAGAAATGTCATATGGCATTCTCCGATATCTGAAACAGCCAAATGGACTTGAAAACAGACACTTAAAGGATGACTCTCTATCCAGTTTGATCTGATGTTAAATTTGATCTCTTTTAAATCGAATACACTGAAATACTTATTACCACTTAGCTTGTCAGCAATCTCGTTAATTGTGGAGACTATATGAAACTGTCTAACAAGGGCCTTATTTAACTCGATTGGATCAAGGCAAAGATGTAGATCACCATTTGGTTTTTCTGTGATCACTAGATTACTTCTCCATTCTCTCCAAGTGAGAGACTCTACCTTTGAAATTTTCCTAGACTGAAGACTTTCTAGCTCCAGTCTTAACCTTACCTTCCATGCTGAAGGCACCTTTCTGGAAGGCTTGGCAGCAGGAATGATACCATCTTCGGTGTTAATGGTTCACTTTTGAGGAAAACATCCCAGGCCTACAAATACACCTTTGTACATTTAATTATTTTATTTTGAGACATTTCATTGACATTGAACACCCTGCTGGATAAATTTAGTGAAGCAAAACAAAGTAGCCCTAGAAGAGGTTGGGAATTACATTTTACAATCATAAAATCAAGCATACACACAGTATTCTTATGGTGGCAACATACGAGGGGGGGGCCCAAAAATAACGGGAATTTCATAATAACTTTTTTATTAATCAATATTTTCACACCAAATTTTGATCACCTTCAAAGTAATCCCCATTGACTGTAACACATTTATCTAATCGTTTCTTCCATTGTTCAAAACAGTTTTTAAATTCGCTTATTTCAATGTTCTTCAGACCTTCCAGTGATTTTTGTTTCTTCTTCTACAGTCCCAAAACGTTTTCCTTTCATGTCCTTTTTGAGTCAAGGAAATAAAAAGAAGTCACAGGGGGTAAGTTTTGGTGAATAGGGGGGGTGAACATTTGGTGTCATGCCGTTTTTGGTCAAAAACTGCTTCACAGACAGCGTGGTGTGGGCAGGTGCATTGTCGTGGTGGAAGAACCAATCACTTGTGAGCCAAAGATCAGTCCTTTTCTTCCGGACGTTCTCCCTTAACCTCCTCAAAACCTCTAGGTAGAATTGCTGGTTTTGGAATTGCTGGTTGCTAGACCGTCTGGCCCGGAGGAACAAATTCTGCATGTACAAATGAGCATTGTCTTGATATTCGACTTCACTTGGTGTGCTTTTTTTGGACGGAGAGAGTCAGCTGTCTTCCATTGACTTGATTGCTGCTTTGTTTCTGGGTCGTAACCATAGCACCATGATTCATCCCCAGTTATGACCTTATCAAAAAAATCTGGGTCCTCTTCCAACTGATATTGCAGCTCAAGAGAGGCCTGAAGTCGAAGCTCGCTTTGGTCGGCAGTGAGAAGGCGAGGGTCAAGTTTGGCTGCAACCCTTCTCATGTGTAAATCTTCGGATAAAATCCTCTGAATTGAACTCCATGACACTCCAGACATCTCACAAAGTTCATCAATGGTTTGGCGACAGTCTTCACGAGCAAGGGTGTTGATTTTTGCAACATTATCGTCCGTTCTTGAAGTTGACGGGCGCCCTGAACGAGGTTGGTCTTCAATCGACATTTCTCCACTCTTGAAATTCGAAAACCAGTTGTAGACACATGTTTTACTTAGGGCAATATCCCCCTAAGCTTTTTTAAGCACCACAAGAGTTTCTGTGTTTCCCCAACAGAAAACAAAACTTCACAGCCGCACACTGCTCCTGGCAGTCACCCATTATACGTTTTTGCCAAAACAGAAAAAGTTGCTTTACTGAAAAAAATCCCACAGACGAACGGATGCACACAGAGTGACCAAGCTTCACACATTGACTCAGGAAAAGTCATTGCGTAGAACCCTCTGCTGGAGAACCTGATCCCTCACTCCTCCGCCGTGCCCCACCTTGCGCTATTCCTGTTACATTTGGGTCCCTCCTCATACAATAATACAACTTGCTGAGTAGCAATATTTTAAGCTTGTTTTTAAAAACCATGGGAGAGGAGACAGATTTTTTATCTGAAGTTATCTTGTTATAGATTGCAGCAATAGAATGGTATGACCCTTTAAGGCATAAGGAATATGCATACTGTTTGTTGTGAATGTCATTCATGGAGGGTGTGTCATGATTGTGATAATATGAGTTTGCAACCAAAAGATGGGGGGTAACATTAAGCAAACATGGCACAAGTGAGGATGTAGATGCATGGGAGGTTAAGAATCTGGAGATAGGTGAACAGAGGTTTACCATTACTTAGTTGGAATGGATACTCAGCAGATGGCCTTAATAGACTGTTTTTGGAGAGAGAAGGCCCTTGAGGCTGAAGGTGAATTACACCAAAACATGATTCCATATGACAGATGAGAATGGACCTTGGATATAGCTTTTACATATATTTATACATTATTATATACATTTAACATATACAGCTTTGAGGATATTAACAGAAACTAGAGGTGACAACTTCAGCATCATAAATAAGCATACTGTAAGTTTCTTGTTGAGGTCAGAAATATGATTTGACCAGTCTAGTGTATTAGCAAGCTGAAGTCCCAAAAATATGATAGATGAAGAGGAGGTGAAAGCAGAGTTGGGTGGTAGAGTAGTTAAGGTATACTATGCCTTTTTCCAATCCCATCTAATATTGATGGAATCATACTCTGGGGCCATTCCTCCGACATGAAATTGTTATTTTTAATTAAAAAAAAAGGTCCTCTGAGTTATATCAAGCTCAGGTACTCTGTGCCATTGTAGACCATGGATGAAATCCCTTTGCTAATTGTTAGACGTGCTGCCAAATGGTTTACTGAACCCCTAGGGCTCCTACACTTAATTTACCTCTCAACAAAGGGTACTTCCCTTCATGTCTTAAAATTGCAATAGTATCACCAATTCATAATAAAAGGTTCTTGTCATGAATCAGAAAATTACAGACCATTGTATATTTTCAGGCATAACTATGTGGAAATCCATTTCTGAGAAAAAGAAATAACGTACTACATATTTTTCCACTAAGATCTTAGTGGAAAAATACATAGTACGTTATTCCTTTTTCTCATTACAGACCATTTTCAATATTGTCTACTTTCTCCAAAATATTTTAAATACTAATGTACAAGCGTGTAGTGAATTACCTAAAATATTTCAATTTGTTACATTCATCTCATTCAACAAGGCTTTAGAGAAGGTAGATCTACGTACTACATTTGCAGCCTTCCATCTAATTAAACACTATATCCCAATCATTATAAATAATCATCAGCAGACCATTTATAATACTGTATACATATTATCTTTATTTAAATTTAAAAAAAATTTATGTATGTATGCTTACATTGTTCCTTTATAATTATCTGCCAGGCAATATAAAAAGCATTGACAATTTAAATGTGTTTTGTTCGAGACTTTAAACCTCATTTAATTAACTCCTGCTGCTACAGTGTAAATGAGTTTCTGGAGCGACAAATTTTGTCTCCATGGTAATTGTAAACCCTCAAATGACATACTTAAAATAGTGTCTAAATTTTTCTTTTCTTGTACTTTTATTGTATTCGATTGATTGATGAACCCTATATCAGTGTTCAACTGTATATTTTGATCAGTGGAGAATAAAATCATTATTATTATTCCAAGATCACTTTGGGCCTCTTTGCCTCCAGCACCTAATTTCTCTCTTCCAATACCAATTTTAAAACATTCTGTCTCTCTCTAGAAATCTGCCTTTCTCTGTTGTCTCCTCTCCTTTAACCTTTACAGTGCTAAGCGTTTCTTCCAACAGAGCCTCACACTACACGCAGCAGTGTGAGACATAAAAATATACCCATCATGCATGATTTTTTAAGACTTTGTAATGCTTCTGCACTGTGTTATGCATGTTTATGCATCCATAGAGCTGAGGGCACCACCTTTCACCCCCACATACATGCATGAGTAGCGCCACACGCACTGATATCACCGAATGCATATATTCATCCATAGCACTGAAAGGGTTAATGATGTTTCTTAATGCTGTCTCTCTTTACTTCTCAAATCCAACTGGTTGGAGCCTTTATTTCCTAAATATATTTGAAGATTAGCTATTTGATAACTTATTGCCATCCATTCTAAACTATTGACAAAAAATATCAATCTTCTTTTTTATTGTTACTACTGTATTATTTCCTGTATCCTGATATATTTCTGCATTGGTTCTTAATTTCAATGTTTCTACAGTTTCAAGTGGACCTAGTATTGTCATTATAACCCACCTTTCTAATATTTCAATCCTGTCTAAATTATACTTAATTTATTTTATTATTTGTATAACAATGATTTTGCATTGTTTGTATATTCTCTTTTGATGTGTCCTATATTTGTACTGACAAATCAGGTGGACAAATAGATACATTATTATTCATGAATGAAAACTTTCCCCAGTTCAGTCCTCATACTGGAATCCATCTTCACCATGCTGGGCAGGCCAATGCACTCATGTCAACACCATTTAATATGTTCTCCACTCCTTGTGGGAATTAAGTTGTTGAAACGACGATTTAAGTTACCTAATAAACTTAAGAACTTGGACACTACCAAGTTTAAATCTCAGATTAAAAAAATTATGCAAAAAAAAGTAATATACTGACTTTGAGGAATTTATGACAGACAGTCATATTGCTGATTGGCAAGGGCATAGGATAATGAGTGTTTCTTATATTCTTCCATTGTGTGCACTTTATGTTAAACTGACTTCCTTACATTGAAGAATTTGATTTTGATGATTTTTTAATATTCTTTGCTGTACATAATACCAGACTGACATACCTTGTAACATTGAAGGTGAAATAATATCTTATATTATTATTATTATATTGTGTAGGCTTTCACTTGCAATACAGGCATTCTATCTTCACCAGTGTCTTATTTTACCATTATTAGATCTGCACTTTTTGTTGTAAATATCCTTAGTAATTCCATATATTTTTTGTATTATATATAATCTTTCCTCTAAAGCAGATTTTTCTCAGACATTTTATAGCACTATTTTTCCTTGGTATTTGAATTTTTAGCCCTCTCTATTTGACCAATGTCCTGTTATTAAAAATTTTGAGGCATTTTTAATATTTGTAATAACTTTAGTATTTCCACTGAAATTCTTAAACCTGTCCTGCTGCCAATTTCTTCTGAGAGTTAACTTGTGTGGCTGCATTTGTAAGGATTTCAGAAGGTAAAGGCAAAGTAATAAAAAAATTCAGTTTATCTCAGTGCATATTTGTTCTTTCTTCCTAACATTATTGGTCTACATACTTTCTATTCTTTCAATCCAAATTCTGTCAATTTTTTCCAAGGCACATTTAAAAAGAATTAGTGATAAACAGTAACCTTGCCTTACACCCATGTTTATTCTAAAATGTTTAAATATTTTGACTCTAAATTTAACTTTTGAAGTGGTATAAGTAAGGATTTCAAAGATAAGATTTCCTAGTATCTATTGAACACTAAACTATGGGATTATTCTATATAAGATTTCCCTATCGACACAGACAATTTCTTTTTTAAAGTTACAAATGTTACAACTATTTTTTTAGAGAGTTCAATAGCCTGCGGGAGATTATTGACTTGAGATTAAATATCTGTTCCATGCTAGAACTGCCATTTCTGAATCCACCTTGATATTCACCTAATTGACTGCCCAGTTTTTTTCTACTCTGTTCAGAAACATTTGTAAATATTTTATAGGCAACTGGTAAAAGGGAAATTCCTCTGTAGTTTTTGACATCTTGCTTGTCTCACTTTTTATGTAATGGATTTATTAAGAACACTTTCCATATGATATTAGTCTTCAGAATTTCAGGAACATTTATTTATTTATATTAAAAACAGTCAAAAACAACACAAAGGTCTCTTACAATGGCCGTATAAATACAATAAACAATATAAAAAATTAAGAGAATCAAAAAAACCTATGCAAAAGCTGAGCTCTTATCAGGGGGTTACATTTAAGGAAGGAGTTGAAAACGGTTTGCGAGAAGGGCAGGTCCATGGAAAGAAACTGAGTGACAAGGGAATTAAATGCTGTGTAGGGATTGGTGGAAGAGTGATCGCTGGTATATAATGTAAAGGTGGAATTTAGGAGTTTGAAGACTGTGGTTACAGGTGGGACGTGGAGGAATGCGGAGGGAAAATAGAGGAAGTATGATGTCGGTTCGGAGAGATCTGTTGACGATGTTAAAAATAAATTTCATGTCTAGGACTGTTCGCCTGTGGGAGAGGTTAGAAATTTTGAGGGAGGAGAGATCGAATTCCCTGTATGAATTTTTGAGGAAGGGGATGCGATGACGGGGACTATGGCAGCAAAGAAGTTAACAAGTCGATTTAATAATTCTAGGCTTGTGGGGCACACAGTTGACCAGATCAGTAATCAGTATTTTAAAATGGGGAGGACACAACTGAAAAACAGTTAAAAAGCACAGAAAATGGTAGTGGTTGCTCACAATGCTTGGAAAAGATTCCCAAGAAAAAAAAAGGAAGAGGATAAATCATCATCAGATGAAGGTTCTCAAGACTTAGTAATTGAAACCAATGGGGAATCACGGGGGGAATAAGAAACCTGTCAAAGGTGGAGGGAAAGCAGGACATCTTAAAAAAAGGTGCCGTTTGTTGCAATTCAGAAAGAACTTTTCTACATTGTTAAATTTTCAAGTAAGCCAGGGTCCTACAGATTTTTCATTGGGCAAGCCTTAAAGTTGAACTCAGGGAAAAGATAAAATATGAACTTTAAATTTCTGAGGAAGAGTAGGAAAAGTGCTCTCAAATTAGTGTGACCTTATCTGGTGGATCTTTGTAGTGTCTATCATAGATAGAAACAAAGAGTTGTTAAATGTTCAAAGTGAGAGGAGAGGAGGGTTCACTTTTTTGAAGAAGGAGCTTGTCAATTTTCTCAATGTGTTAGAATAAAGCAATTTGGTGGACCTGAATATCTGATTTATTACATAATACCCTGTTAAACTTGATTAGTATGATTCATCTTCAGGATTGGTTAAAAAAAGAAATGTGACAGCTTTCAAGTAAAAATAGATAAATATGTAGGTATGTAATGAAATTTTGGTATTCAAATTAACCATAGAGGTGGGTAATATTGAACACCAAGTGATCATTTAAGAGTGTTTAAAGTTAACCTAAATGTAGGGCAACATTGAACACTACTTTTTACTTTTTTCCTAGGTAAATAAGGAAGAATGAAATATGTGAAGCATGGTAAGCTTCCATTGATGTCCCTAAATGTAAATATAAAATACCTTCATACATTGTAAAATAGCCAAATAGATGGAAAGAAAAGTGTTCAAAGTTATCCCTTTCTACAGTTTTTCTGGGATCTTTTCTGTTTTCCAAATTTCTTTAAAAAATATGCAATTTAAATCTTTTGAAATTTTTGGATGTGACTATTTCAGTAATTCACTGGTTATAGATTTTTCTCCACTTGCTTTGTTATATTTCAGATTTTTTATTTTTTCCCTCTTTTCTTAAATAGTTGCCCGTGTATCTTTTTCTCAATTCTCCTATATGTCATAAAACTTTAACATAGTTTGTTTCTGAACAATTTAGAAGTTAGTAAAAGCAATTTACAGGTATTTCACAGTTTTTGGTAATATTTGAGCCGATTTTACCTTTTTCATTTTTAGAGTAAGCACATAGTGAATGAAAGTCCCTCAATTTATCCTTTAAGGTCAATAAAAATTTCATGTATTGGTGAAGTTTTCCTGCATTTTGACAGTTCTGATTTTTCAAACGCCCTTTAGTTCTCATTATTCTATTCAATTTCTTTTCTTTGTTCTTTTAATTGATCATAATGTTCACTTATTTATTTTCCAACAATAACAAGTAGGTACAGGGAGACTCAATTCTTGGTTGAGGCTTCCGCTGTGTCTCGGGTTTGAAGATTCATTTCTTCCAGGGTTTCTTCCGCATCTGTCCATGTTGTGGGGACAACAGTTTCTCCAGTATTGCACTTCAGACCTGAAGATGCTAGTGGCAACACTGAAGAAACTGTTGTCCCCACAACATGGACAGCTGCAGAAGAAACCCCAGAAGAAATGAATTTTCAAACACAGGGAGACTAAAATTCATAAAATATGGCATTAAAGGCATTTGGTAACAGGCAATTAAAGCCTAAAATAAATTCATTCTTTCAATGAAATTTATTCATTCTCTTGAAATGTTTTTAAATAGAATTTAAAAGTACTTGTGTTGGAACATCTTTACTCATGTCCTTCATGATTTTCATGCTGCGTTGTATGCACTCATAAAATTTACCTTCCTTTATGTTGTTTATCAAACTTTGTTAGAATGACTTTCTATTTGGTATAATTTTATTCTTTAAATGTGTCTCAATTATTTACAGATGTAGTGCCTTATTAATTAATTTTTTTTCCTCTTACTGTACCTCTTATGAGCTTGTAAGCTCCTTGAACATATCTTTTCATTGGAAATCGTGAGTTTTATGTTTTACCTTTTACATTTGTTTTTTTTTAAAGAGCTAAATATATAATAAAAATGAAATAGGTATATGATATATGAAGGTCATCAAAGTATGTATTCAAAACTATATATACTAGGTATATGGCAGCACCAAACATAAAAATCATTATACATGATTAGTGATGCTTTAAAATTCCTTCAAATCACTTAAGCACACAGCCCATTTACTAAAAAAATATCTATTTTCTGAGCTATTTCACTATACATACAAAGTGTACATATGTAGCAAACAAGATTGTGCAACAGGCTGTTCCGTAATTTTTCTTAGGAAATAATCTGTTCTTTCTGTTATTGAATACAGGTACATGGGATTCCATATGGCTTAGCACTCAACTATCTTTTCCATTGTTCACCACCTGATAGAGAAACATTAAGTCTCTAACATCCCTTCTCCTCTCCAGGTTTTGAATATTGCTTCCCCTACTAGATTTTCATAAGAAGTAAAATTTTCTTTCATCAGGCAGAAACCATTTTTTTTATAGAATGAATATCTTACTAATCTTTTTTGTACTTTTTCAATTAATTTCACATATTTTTTTATATTTTGTGACCATATACATGATGCATATTCAAGTGTACTCTTAATGAGTGACATCTATAATATTAAAATAGACATAACCTTTTCAAAGAGCTTATTTTAAAAATTTATTCAATATCACACCAAAAACATCAACACGGTCTATTGTGCTGAGTTTCACCAGTATGTAAATACCAAATCAGTAAGGAAAAAAATAAATGAAATTAAGTAACAATACAGGAAACATATGCGAAAAGGATTAGTCACTGAAGTGACATTTTAGGAGGGAGATGAAGATGTTACATGGGGAAAAGAGGTCAAGAGAAGGGCAATCAACAATAATGGAGTTAAAGCAGGTGGGTGTGTAGTAGAATAGGGATCTTTGAGAAATAGATAGGCAGTTTTTTGTGATGTGTAGAAGACTGGAATTTTGAGTGTTGCTGGATGGATTTCGGATGAAGGAAAGAAGGAGAGAGGAGTTGCCATCAGAGTGGAATAGTCCATTCATGAGGTGCTGGAAGAAATTCCTGTACGAAACTAAATGATGCTGGGCGAGTTGTGGTAGTGCAATGAGTGACAATATTTTTTTGTGTGAACAGTGTCTGAGGGAGGGAACACAATGACGAACAACTGCCAAGAAGAAATTTAGAGGTTGGTTGAGGTGGTTGAGGGTGGTGGGGCAGGCTGTAGACCTGAGTTGTGAACACACTCAAGAATGGGTGGTACACACCCAAGAAACACGGATTTTAATTCAGGTGGTTAAGTAACTGTTTTTAATAATTAAACCTAATATTTTTATTGATGCTGAAACAATATTATTTTTGATAGTTTGTGAAACCTTATCTGTGAAACTTGTGCCAAGATCTTTACTGAGTTAAGTCCTTTCCACTATTGTGTCTATTCCACTTTGAAAAGAAAATCTTATTTATCCTTCTTCCTGGTGTAGATCATAAACTCAGATTTTTTTCTCTCAAGATTATAATTTAAACTTTAAAAATTAACTTTTAACTATAATGTTCTCTTTCTACCCAACTTCCTTGTTCTATACAATCATTTTATAGAAGCACACAATCATCTATACTTTCCACACATTTGGAAGCCTTAACATCATTAGCAAACATCAGAGAATTTTTACTTTGTACACAGCATGGTGAATCATTTATAAATAACACAAAAAAGAAGAGATCACAATTTGAGACCTGAGGAAAACTTGAACTCACAAAATATTTTTCAGATTTACATTTATCATAGATTGAGCATAGATTGGAGACTTTTGAGATGTGAGTTTGGCGATGGATGGAGAAAGTGATATGGACAGAGAGAAAAGCAAATGAAGAAGTTTTAAGAATGGTTTAAGGGGAGGAAAGTCAATAACTGTGTAAAGTCCAAAAAAGACAGGGAAGGTGAAGATGGAAGTGGAACTCAGAAGGGCAATGGTTTGTTGAAGGTTGTAATGGAGGATAGACTGTTGGATCAGTGAGGTAGGGGTATTAGGGAGAGAGAGAATAGGTATTTTAGAAGGACGATAGGGGGTGGGAAGTATGCAGATTTGAAGAGGGATTAAAGTTAGATGTTACTAGGCCCTTCTAACATAAGGTTCATCAAAACCCTACCTTAACCAGCAGATTACCCTTCATCATTACATAAAGAGCCAATAAAGAGATTTACCAAGCCATATGGGAGCCCACCCCTTTTCCTAGTTTATCATTTAACATTTATTATGTACAACAAATTGTTTTCTTAAGTCCAAACAGGAATGCATCAACTTTATAAGTTGAATAAAGTCCACTCAATGATTATTTGAACAGAAGTACTAAATAATCAGCTGTGTTAAATGCTTTTGCAAAGCCTACATTAACTATGCCCACATGATTCTTTTTCCCATGCAATTGCTTACATAATCTGTAAAGTTGTAAAAATCTGTAATGACATCTAGATTATTGTGGAGGTTTTTGATGGCCAAGAATTCAGTGGGGGATAGGTTGGGTTTGGGTTTGATTGAATCAAAACAGGCTGGGTTAGAGACTTTGGAAAGGAGGGAGATAAAACTTTCAATGAGGTGGTTAGAAGGGAGTGGATGGTTGGGTCCATAGGAGGAGGGTGGTGGGGAGTTCGTGAAAGAATTATGAATGTGAGTGAAATTTTTTTGCGATGGGGCGAGAATTCCAAAAAACTTTCCATCTGAGATTGCGGCAGAAATAAAGAATATCAGAAAGAAACAAGGGATGGTTGATTTTTAGAGTGATAGAGATGGAGAGATCTTTTTTTTTTGAACAGACATGTCGAGGAAAGGTTTACAATGTCACAATCTAGGGGGTCACTGACATTGTCAACAGTCTGGGAAATGGAGGGATGTAGATGATATTTGTCTGAGAAGGATTTCAGAGCTGATGGGGGTGGGGACGGGAGGTGGAAGAGGGATGCCAGGTCAGGTTTAGCGAGGTGCAGAGTTGGGGATGGTGGTGAGTGGGGGGGGGGGGTCACTGTGGCACGTTAGGGACAAGAGAAGGTGGGAATGGGAGATGCAGGGAGAAGAAAGTTTTTTCAAGGAATGTTGTCGATGAAATTCAAGAGAGCTGTGTTCAGCTTGGAGAATATTATTTATGTTGGATAAAAGATGAGGGGCACAAAGAGAAGAGCTGGATGAGGTCTAATTGTGAGTGAGGATGATGTATTGTTCGGGGACATATTGACAGAGCAGGAGCGACCGACAATGCATCATAGCTTAAAGGGGTGGGTGTAGGAGGTAGCTTCTGTGGTCTCCTGGAAGGAGGGTTGTTGTGTCGGACACTCTTGGATCTGGAGAGGAAGAAGGTTTTTGGCCAAGGGGGGCGTTGGGATGTTTTTGGATGAAGGGGATGCTGGAGGGAAACAGCGTGCGCGATCCGCGCGGGTTTGTGGGGAGGGATGGGGGGAACACCAAAGTCCAAAGTCTGAGGCATAAAAGCGGCTCGCGGATGGATGGAGTGAAACATTTCGGCGGATCTTTCTCC
>WURS02235532.1:0-19725 GCA_011762765.2 Rhinocypha anisoptera | reverse complement strand
AAACTCAGTCCCTCTGCTCGTTAGCCACGTGTTATATCAAGTGTTGCCCCCTCTCTACCACGGGGAGGTGAACATCAGGATATTCCCGTCCTCGAGGCTAGGACCACGTTGGCCTTTCCTAGAACCTCTGGTACTTTTAGGGTGGTTAATAAGCGTAGATGTCAATATTTATAATTACTATCATTTCTCTTGCTATTATCAAGATATCCATATGTGAGTTTGTGTTGGACGCAAAGTTAACAGTACTCTTTGGAAGATCCGTTTTTTAAATACTGCAGAACCAAGAGACGTACTCAGGTTATGTATTTCTCCAGTCAAATATTTTTTTTTCTAACGGTCATCCCAAATGGTCGTAATTGTCCTCCACTTCGTAGAGCTAAAACTGCGAGCACCTTATGCCTCTCTTATCCTCTTTCCCCACGTAGAACTTCCTCCTACCACCATCTTCCGCACTCTCTCCCTACTTGCCACGCTTAACTCATAGTCATGTGTGTTGACTCTGTTTCATTAGATCCATCAATCCCTCTCCACACTTTTCCTTTAAAAGACGACAACAACACGCTCATGTCCTATTCTGGGTGACATGATTTACTATAAAAGAACACCCCATTTCAAGGGACTTCATAAATTTTTTCTGAAGAATAATGTTTATATTGCCATCATCTCTCGGCCTTTATCGTATAGGTATTGCGTATACGTATTGCAGGGTATTATGTAGATGTAGATGTATATATTTTATTAACACATGCCGACCGGGTTAGCCTGGTGAGTAGCGTGCTCCCCGTCTAACCCAAAGGTCGCGGGTTCGAATCCCGCACAGGGCATGGATGTTTTGTTTGTCCAGATGGGTTTTTCTATGTATTGAAGAGGTGCGAAATGACCATAGCCGTCGAAGCACCCTATAAACAAAAATATTACTACTTTAATGCAGCCCAATTTATCTTAATCAAGTAATCAGAAGATTGAGCATGTTGAGTTATACACTAACAAGCCGCTTTAGTTCCCCTGTGTTAGTACATTTTTGTTAAGTTATAATTACATTCTTAACAATGATTTGACTTAAAAGGTATTTTTTGAATTCTGGGATCGAGCTATTTCAAAGCTTACTGTGTCACAACGTATTCGTTTTGGTAATTAACAGTATTTATAACAGTTATGAGCTTAGTCAAAATAGCTCACAAATGTCATATTGTTATAAATCATATGTCAACCATTACATGTGTATCGATCATCAATATTTCTTTCAGCAATGGTTTGAGGTGGAGAAAATAGAAACTTGTGTACCATGCTATGAATTCAGCTTGCAAGTTGGAGCTTATTTTTAAAATGTAAGGGAGATATTTTTCTCACTTTCCATGTCAGATAAAGAACTTAATATTTTTTCTTATTAAATAGTGAAACTATTGTTTTAAAGCCTTCTATGTATTCAGTATTATGTCTTGGTGGATTTTTTTTACAAAAGTTAATTAATGTTTCATTGACACACATTGTCATGGTTCAGTTATCTTTCAGTTACACTGTACCGGGGGAAGAGTGGGCAAAATTGCCTAATCCGGCCCAGGTAAAATATATGCATTATAAATATCATACTCCTAGACCTCAAAGTTATATGCCTTGACGGTAACGAATCATACATCAGCTGCTTAAAATGAAATGATGTGTATTTGATATACTTCCATGTTTTCAAAGACTCGGGGAAGTAGTAGTGACAAGGTTTTTCCAAATATTAAAAAAAGTAGTAAAAGTGAAATACTTATTCCCTCTTAAGTTCCTTCACATGGTATGAGTTTTGCTTGATATTACAAATAATATCATTGTGATTATACTGAACCTTGTATAAATATTTAACTAGTTTTATGTCCTGGCCTCCCCTACCCTCATTATTTTTCTTAATAATTGTATTATATAAGTAATCTATTTAGTGTGCTCACCTGTTTTACCAAAAAGATTCAGGTCTTTAAGTATTGGACACCCAGGACATTCTGCCTGTGTTTTAAATTGAGTTATTCTCAGATTTTTAATACCATAGAGAAAGTGGCTACCCAGCCTGTGTGGCCATTTGGAACACACTGTGAAGTCACTTCCTTTAGGGTTACTAATATATTTTTCGTAATATCAAATTTGAACAAAAGTGGAAATGGTCAATGAATTGATGTGGGGCTTATCCATCTAGAAAGTGAATGAGCTAGACTAAATTCCAATTTTAAATAATTTAGTACTATTTTATTAAAATTAGCAGGTAATTGTAAAACATTTTAATTGGAATTCACAAGTCTAGCATATTTTCTTTTGTACATATTATTACATTAGTTCTTGTAGTTTAATAATAGATTTGAAGCCTCTGAATGAATACTTCAAAATGTAGTAAAAAGAATTTCAATAAGCACCTCTATTTTTACAGTATATAGTTAAGGAATTTACTAGTGAAAATATTTTAATACCATATGAATATGCCTGTTTGGAATTACTCTACAGTGACATTTTACACTAAAACTAATATTTCATCCACCTTGAGGTAATTTTCGGAATTGAGTTAATCTAGTTAACAGCAGTCAGCTTGTCAATTTTTGTGCTGTTTTATGTAACAACTATCATATTAAATGGTATGCATTAGAAATGAAATAGATATACACCTTTTTCACATCAAGCACAAACTGACTGCAACGGTTTTAAGAGCTAGGTGTAAGATTCTATAACAAACTCACTGTTTTAAAAGATAACAAGTCTATTGGCTCCTTTAAACACAGGTTAAAGTTTTTCTTATGGGCAAATTGTGTCACTCAGTAAATTAATAGAACAATAAATTTATTATGTTCTGTGGCAACAGGGCCACAGAAAATTAGTGATACAATAAATCACTCATAAAGCTTAGTTTAGGATGTAGTGATTTTCACACCTTTTTTTTATGCGCATTAACATGTACTTGTGTTCCTTGGCCTAAATAAATATATCAAACTCATGGTATATAAAAGTTTAACTCCAGTGCAATTTGCTGTCCACAAATCTCTTACATTTGCCGGAGAAGCTTTATGAAGGCCTAATAAATTCAAAATAAGCTAAAATTTAGTTGATTTTTGCCTAATGTTGCACTTGTTTTTATATTTGAAGCCTGTGATCATCATAATGACTAGTTTCATCTACCATAGTAAAAAGGACCTACAGTTGTCTAAAAACATTTTACTCTTTTTTTAATTATCATTCAGTTAAGTAGTCATTTAGAAAATGTTTCCAAATCCAATTAGAACATTTTTCTGGAATTTTGATTTCTTTTGCCATATTGTGTCCTTATCCTTTCCATTAAATTGCTCATTGTTTGACTGGCTCATCTCTAGTGTTCAAGTATTGATCACTTTTTAACAGCCTATCTGCAGATATTATATCATCATCTTCCAAAAACTTTTAACACAAAATTTTTATCTTCATTTTCTAGTTCCCTTTTTAAGGCCTTACTACAAAAATTATTTACTTTTGTCACTTCTGTAATGGAATGAGTAATTTCCTATAACCTTAAATTGAGGAAATTTGGATTTTACATCAATATCAGATTTTCATTATTTTACAAGTAGCAAAGTGCATACTACTTAGTACTTTTATTTTCCTTGAGTTACTCACAGATGATTACTTCTATGGCAGAAACCACATCTAAAAACCAGCATTTGCATAGTTGATAAAGAGAAATGACACAAGAAGGCACTAATACGAATATAACAACAATTGAGGAAATTTTCAGAAAAATTCAGAGTAGTCGATAAAAGAGGAGAGAGGGGAATAGTAAACATAAACAAGGTAAATTTGCAACTAAATTGCATTACTTTAGACAAGGAACTTATTGTTTGGATTTAGTTGATGGTATTTGACGTTACTTGGCAAAAATGACTCAGCATAACGATAAATGAAACACTGTCAATTTCCACAAATTTATTTTCAGAACTACTTGGCCTTTGACTCACCTTGCAGTACCTGATGATGACTCAGTAAGTCGAAACCTGGGTAGTTTCGAAAATAAATTTGTGAAAATTGAAATATTGTTTCATTTATCGTTATGATAAATTATTAGTAATGATTGATTCCATTTCTCCAAACATATTACACATAGTAAGTTGGAGTTTGAAAAATGTTAAAATGTAGTTCATATTTTATTTTGATGTCAAATAAAGAAAATATATTGCCAAGGTTACCTTACCTCCCCACTAATTCTCCAATGGGACTCTTGAGACAACTAAATAATTAGTGAAAATAACTAGTAAAATTTAAGTGTTCAGTAAAATTACTTTTTTACAGGAAGAAAAATAAAAATTATGTTAATATTACTTTCCTTGAAAATCCCAAAAAAATGCAGCTGTGGTAGATTGGGTATAATAATGTTGACTAAATAAATATTGTATTTCTAAGCTCAAAGTGCTTAGCACCCAGCCAACTGTATTTGAGGGCTAACTAATGAATCAAGCTATATCCGGGGCTGCATATCAAGAATGATGGATTACACACAGCATAAGTAGTTTTTATGGGTCTTTGGTAAGGCCAATAATGATTTTTTTAAATAATGGACTACCCTATTTACCTATATTTTGTTATTTATTGTAGTTAAGAGTATACATGACTTTAATTATATATCTTATAGTTATTAAAAGTTTTTTGCAAATAGTCTTTTTGCAAATAGTCAAAAATAGTCTTTTCGCAAATAATCAAAAATAGTCTTTTCTCCCCAGTTTAGAGGATTCATTTCTGCCAAAGTTTTGAGGCAAAACTTGTTCCTCTGCTCTGCTCAATTAGCTCTGAAGTTGATCAGGGTGGATGATGAGCCGTGAGTCAATTGACACCTTTTATGATGAGGAATGAATAATGTTTGGAATTTTGGCAGAAATGAAGATCCTGAAAAGACTTCATCCAGCTCATTTGCCAGGAAAGCACCAGAAAATTCAATTCTCACCTCCTACATATTCATTTCACACAGTTGCCATCAATTCTAACCAATTGCCAACGTTCTATGTCCAAGCTATGATCTCTTATAGATTAGCCTAGTTTCAAAACGTTTTTCCCCTGAATTCTCGTTGTTACCTTTTCTAGATGCCTTAAGGTGTGAGAAATTCACTTAATTTCATTTATTAAAAATTGTTGATGAATCACAGACCTCTATTAAGTCATTATTCATCATCTAGATTGCCTTAAACTCTTTTACTTATCTTTTTTTCGTACTCTATGTCAGTCAGATCAATTTTTGTAAATGTTTAACCACAGAATTAGTGTATAACAAATTGATTTATTCATGATGAAATTATGAAAAGAGAGGATTGGTAGCCAGAGGGGCAAAACACTGATGAGGAATCATAGAAAATGGGTGGGCACTATAAGGATGACGGGGCCTGGCACCCTCCCCAATGAAAGGGGAATAAAATAAACAGGCAATTCCTGAGAGTCGGGAAAAAAATTTGGAGAGGGAGAATTATTGAGTATTTATGTAGGTGTGATTGGAGTTGGACATTATCATTCCTTTGAGTACATGTTAACATCCTCTTCGAGCTTCTTCCTTCTTCATACCAGTCAACTCATATTGTTAAAAAAAATACCAACTAAGACAAATTAATGTAATTTTTTGTGAAATTGAAGAAAGCAACTAAACAGTATTTGCTATTTTTGGACACCAAATATTTTTATTTGTTGTAATAATAACATTGAATACCATAAGAGAAATGAATGCCTATTTATTAGTGTTCATTAGCATCCATGTAATTATAGGTTTCCAGAGACTTAACTTTGCTGTAGTAACAATTATTTTAGTGTTATAACCTTATATCTTGATATAGGGTGAAAGGAAATGGTAAAATAAGGTGAACATTTATTGGCAAGTTTTATGAATAGTAATGAATGGCATAATAAGAGTATAATATAGAATCGTTCGATGGAAGACACTGTTGCCTGTCTTACCTGAATTGTTAAATTATTCATGTGTAAATTAACATTATACAAAACTCTCAAAGGATATGATTTGACTATTAAATTACAATTATTATTTGAGTATATAATGACATTCAAAGTTCAAAACTTATAATAAAATAGAAAACCAAATCTTTGGCTTGACAGAATCTTGCTTGGTATGGTGCATATAACCTACAATTTTCAATTTATCAAATCATTTATTAATTTTCTTGGTATAATAATGGATGAAATTTAAAAGACATGAAAGTCAGAGGTCATTGGTATATATATTTCATTGGGTGATTAAAAATCTCCCTTTGAGAATTATATATTTTATCAATCATGAAATTATTGCAAGACATGGTATTTTTGTTTTAAACAGTTCAGGTAATTATTGTACTTGTAAGAAACCAGAAAAGGATACTAACAATACAGTTATGTGTGAAACTAAGTTATAGAGCACAGTACTTCCCTCATGGTATGTTCAAGATGCTTGATAACTCACCAATTGATAATGTATACCTTAATGTTACAATTGATAACTATTCTTCTGATTTTTTTAGGAAAAATTCAGGACCTGTTTTATAGAGAGATGACCCTGTGTGATGTAGTAAGATACTACACTGAGTTAGGGGACTTCAAATAGTAGTGCCTAAGATGTTCACTGATTTGCCTGGAATTTATATAATCAATATTCCAAGAGACGGTAAAATGAATGAAGAAAAGGACATGAAACATAAGATTCTCATTATTAATTATACCTTGAATTTTTTCCTGTTTCTATGAATCAATGTTTAACTCATACCCATATCATTCCTAATGGCAATATAAGTGCAACTTATATTTTTGTGTACTTCAGTTTATGACCTTTAGTTACAACACAAATTTGACACTTTCTAGTCTTTACACTAAATCCACAAGATTAAATGAGACACAAATTTGAAAAAAACTAACTATTTCCTAAATCCACAAGAATAAATTGTATTAATTGTGCTCTTTCTTAAAACCTAGAACCTGCTGTCAAGTTCCTTTGGGAACTTAGCAAGGCCATAATGGATTCCTAATCATTTCAAAGTGTTGATAAACATACAAAAAATACTTTAATACAATGCTGTTATGTATTCAAGTTGAGTATGACAGCAGAGCATGGGAAAATGTACGTTTTATGAATTTTGTGTGATGCCATGCATGTTACTTAGTATATGTATTATTTTTACATAAACAAATTGTATTTATACTCTTTGTGATATGTTAAGTAATTTCACTAAAATTATTACATAAATTGCAAAAAAAAGTTCAATCCATCAGCTGAGGCAATAGCCTTCTCAAAGTATGAAACTATTTAATGGAATGAGTAATGTTAATGCATATTCTCATATAGCAGTTGAAAATGTTCAAGATGAAAATCATTAAAATTCCTCACTGATTGGTCACATAAGTTCTCATCAGAATATTTAGTTACATTAAATCAAACACAGTATGGATAAATGGAATAATACACTGGATATTTTTCACAGGGACTTGATATTTTATTAGAAATATTTTTTAATAAAAACT
The DNA here is from genome assembly GCA_011762765.2 of Rhinocypha anisoptera. Classification (NCBI taxonomy): domain Eukaryota; kingdom Metazoa; phylum Arthropoda; class Insecta; order Odonata; family Chlorocyphidae; genus Rhinocypha; species Rhinocypha anisoptera. The sequence continues at coordinate 12,252 of WURS02235532.1, read as the reverse complement.
TATTAGAAAATATTACATAAATACAGGATTAAATTGTAATAAATATGGCATAAAAAGTTCACATGGAGAAACAATTACACTGCTAGTAGGAGTCTGTCCTCATTAAATTATCAAATTTATCATTAAATTATGAACAAAACTCTACATTTAAGGCAATGAAAATTTGGATGATGGTTCAAATAATATTTTCTCACTTTAAGTATGGTCTATCGTCCAGCTGCATCCACAATTCTGCATTAATAGGGATTTTGACCTATACGTTGCATTCTTTCCCAGTATAGAGAAAATAATATTTTGTTTGTTTCATAATAAAATGGATTATCACACAGATCAAGGGAGGGATTATACATGGTGAGCGCCTCTTCTGATATCCATCCTGATGCTGAAGAAACTACATTTGGATGATTTTGCAGGGGATGAACATTACCATTTACAACAGACACATCTGGGGGTGTTGGTGGACAATTTTCTATACGATCCTCTGCTCCTCTGCTAGATGGAATTAAAGATGGGCTGTTATGTGCTTCATCTGTCCATGGTGGAGACTCGTATCCCAAAACATGAGAAGTCTGTAAAAGTATAAATGAAGAGAAGTTCATTTTAATTTCAATTCAGGTTATACACCTCCAAAATAATTTTTTCACCCTTAGGTAGACCTAATAAATTCCTGAGAAATAAAAAATAAAACATTAATGACAACTCTTATTGAACACTTATAGTTTAAGCAAATAAAACTTTCATCCCGAGACCTTGATTGCTTAGTTTTAGGATGATTTTTTAATTCGTAGTCTGGGAGACCCGGTCATAAACTAATTACTATCTAATGTCTATATTACTTTGACTTAGTCATTTGTTAATTTAAAGGAGAAGGAATCAGTTTCACCTCTTATAACCACATTTACTAATACAATATGCCTGTATATAAGAAAATCTGTTACAGGGAATCAGGATTTCTATTATTAGAAGGGGAGATCTGAATTGGAAATTTTTAGGAAGTCTACTTATATAACACTAACAAGAAGATGTACAGGTATGTTTATTGACAAGTTTTTTGTAGTTTAATTAATTATTAAAAGTGGTGCCTTTCCTCAGTCAACATGTTGTTTTAGACTGTTATTTCTCTGATTTCAGTTCTGTCTAACTTGTTCAAGCTAAATTGAACTACTATTCTCTACACATATGTATGTCCTAGGAAAGAATGATGACCATAAATCCGAGGCAGCTGAAAGAGCATCAATGGTTAAATATCCATCAACTTTTGTCAAATTCTGGTATAGTATTTTCCCAAGGCAATGCCTGTGAAGTCATTCATTTTTTTTTAATTCATCGGAGTTGATTGATTTGATAGTACAGAAATATCACATGTTGTCACGATTGCTGTGTTAATTTATTAAAGTCACTGGTGAAAGAAAAATGCCCGTTTGTGTTTATTAAACACTAAAAATCCATCTTTTGTTTTTTTATCACTCCAGGCAAAAGAAAAGAAAGACATTCCTTGTCCTCATGTTGTTCGATTCTACTTCTTAGATACAGCAACTACAACATGCCAATACTAATGCCCAGAATAATGCTATTTAGCACAAATCTGTAACATCTTTAAGTTAATTAAATAAAACTGAACACAGTGACTTAAAAAATTATATCATATTCTATAGATGAAAACATAAATATTTTATACATGCATTTCATTGATATCACCCACAAGCACATTCAACTTACATTAGCCATTTTTGAAATTTCCTTGAAATAATCTCTGGTATTGGGAAACTTTGCCTTTTCTGTGGAATTGATTGTAACTTTTATTCTGTTACTTACTTCTGGTTGGATTAGTTGAGATTGGTAAATATGTTGGCCAGGTTAGCCACCATGCTACCCCTAGGTTTGAATCCCACTTTGTTTGTCATGGGAAAAACATGTTCAGGAAATTTGTGGATTATCAAATATAAAGTTATAATTAATAACAGGGGTACTAGGGAAATGTACTGAGATGGTAAAAGTTACTTTTCATTAGTTAGGCCCCATTTCGAATATGCCTCGAGCGTACGGAACCCTCGTGAGACAGGATTGGTGTTGGAGTTAGATCGAGAGCAGCTAGATTTGTGAAAGGTTGTTACGACCAACATTGTTATGGAGAAATTAGGTTGGGAACCACTCACTGAGCATTGATTGGTGCACACGTTAAATCTATTATGCAGATTTCAGTGAAGGAGTCCAAAATATATTACAAGCCCTGACATACGAGCATTCGTATTAAGGTAGATTAGATCACATGCATAAAATCAGAGAGATAGATTGTCGAACAGATAGATAAAAAATTTCATTTTTTCCACGCACAATTAGAGACCAAAATAAATATGACTACAAGCTTGGAGATGATAGTTAGGCTAGCTAGTGTATTTATGCATATAATCTTGCATTTTAAAAATTTAAATGCTAACAGATTTTATTCCCGCATGACATGTATATTTTTATAAAAGAAATTTTTTGCATGAGAGCTTTTTCTTTCCATATGTGAGGGAATGCATGCCTGGTGATGGCTCACTCACCCCCTGCCACATGCCCTTGCAGTAACTTGCAGAGTATTATGTAGATGTTTGTCCAAATTGGTTTATTTCTAAGATTTAAATAGGTACAAAATGACCATAGCTATTAATGCACCCTGTAAACATAAATACTAATACTACTATTGGTTACTACTACAACTACATTTGATTGCTGACTATTTTAGAACAAACTCAAACCTTTTCTTCTCATAAGTTAAAACCATAGAGAGAAATAAAACATGTTTAATGTCACTATTAAGAACTTCACTTCTAATAGGAACTATTTGTTTCTTTCTATTAGAAGTGAGTGTTCTATTGTGAGTTTATTCTAAAAGAATCAGTTTGAGTTACAAAATGTCTGGCTCTTAAAAATTTGTTTCTGAAAACCATGACATATACAAAAATAAATTTTTTGACAGCCTAAACCTTCTACTTCTAAGCATTACCCTGCAAACCACCACAAGGGTGTGTGGTATGGGTGAGCCATCACCAAACATTCACTCCCAAATGCAAATATTAAGAAACACATTGCACTCAGAATGAAGCAACCTGCATGCAAAATAAAATAGTAGAACATCATTCACAACATGCGGGACAATATTAGACTTCTGAATACAAACATGCATGAAAAAACTACAAATGCCATCACAATATGCAAGGTCCAAACGGGAGCTCTTCTCCTTCTAAACTATCAACATACTTTCCTGCATGACTAACTCCTTTACCTGTGGGGAGTACAAACTGGTTTCACGACCCTATTGGGCTGGAGGGAGGGATAAGGAGGAAGGGCCCTCTCTCGCTGGCAGGTAGTTAGGGGGTGGGGATTAAGTGAAGGGCAGGGAAATAAGGGGGGTCACGCAATGAGTGCTTATTGCTTTTTTAGAAAGTTTAGTAATTGGGACGGGTGAATTTTAACCCAATGGGTGAAACCTTTTTGACTTCTTGACTTCTGTTTCAATAAAATTCTGAAGCATGTAACCTGGAGCAGGATTACTACCACAGGTACTTTTTTATAGAGTATCTACTTCATTAAAAAAAATGGAAAAAAAATCACCTCACATCAGGAAATGGGAATATTGTAGAATATACATAAAGGTATATAAGTTACTGCCATAATATTTATTGTAGATTAGGTATGCCATATAGCCACAAGTTTGCCCTTATCAGTGACACTTAACTGCCAAACACTTAATACATCCCATATTGTGGGGTGGAGTTCGTTGATGAAAATATGTTTAAAGTAATTTGATAACAATTAAGGTAACAAAAACATTCAAGCAATACAACTACGTATTTTTTTTCTAAATGCAATAGTAAACAATCTTAGTAGTTGATAAAAAATGTTCTAAAAACTTTTTTTACAAGTTTCACGTTGAAGCAACTTACTCTAATTTATGGCCACCCACCATTATTTATATATTGTGCTCAGTTATAAATTTAAAACTTTACATCTGACAAGTAAATATCATAACATGTCTTGCAACCATAAGACTATAATTCTAAAAATTAGTTATAGGATTATCTTAACCCCACTTTGGACTTAGGAGATAATTGAATTGATGGTCTTGCCAGTAAAAAGTTGTAAATAGACATACTTATATTTTCGTTGGAATTTAAATCTAAAGATTGTCTATGTGCAGCCCCTATTCCTTATGACTTTATTCTTTTGCACCCTTCCATATTTTCTTTAAGAACTGTGCAATGGGCTTCTTTATGGGGTGTTACCATAAGCTTTACCTTTTAATATACTTCTTGCTGATCCATTATGACTAAAGATGTACTCCATCCATTCAGTTCCCCTATGCAGTGAAGTTTTCCATGTTTTCTTTTCCCCTTCTGATTTTCAATAAACCTCATCTCTCAATTTATATGTCCATTTAATCCTTAGAATTTAAGAGCACCATGTGTCACATGCTTCTGTTTTTCGTTAATCCACTACTCTAATATTTAATGTGTCTGGTCCATATGGAGACATCCTCCAAGTAAATGTTTTAACATGTTGCTCTTGTTTGGAGATTCTTCTTTAAGCTTTGTGGTTGCATCTTTTAAATTAATTCCTTATTAGCTAGAGCTATTTATCCCTTGATGCCGTCCAGAATTCCGCAGTGCCATGTTCTATTGCAGCAGGAAGAGTTGTAGTATGAATATTCATCTGGGTTTCATACGTGTCACATTCTCTCCAGATCAAATAAAGACATTATAAATCGCTTGTTTGTGGATTTATTCGTGATGGTGCATTAACTGAACTACGAAAATACATAAACATATTCCATGCTACTGAATCCGAATCCCGTCTTAATATAAAACGTTCAAGTACACTGTTTTAACCGATTTCCACAGTCTTGAGATTTATTAAGTAAATTATAATTGGTATTTTAAATCCTATTGTCTATTCTATTACTCCTATTTATTTGGTTTCTTATAAGATAAAAAAGGCATTTCAGTATTGGGGACAGTTGATAAACACCATGACAAAATTTAAATCTTTAATTTTAATTGGACCACTTTTCGAGGTTTTAAAAAATTATTAAGAACGTGGGAATCGTTCAAATTATTTATTGCTTGGCAATTTTTATTGGTCTTTTTTCTCAGTTCATATATGCTGGTCTATAGACAACCAGCTTCAACGAAAATATTTTTAATGCATCCTTCATTTTAACTCCCTTGCAATGGCAACAATTAAGAAATTCGAACGCATATTTTGTGGGGTCGGGGTAATCAATTAAACATGTTTACGTAACTACTATATATTTCACTCAATAGATAAATATTTAAAGGTGAATAGAACTTAAGGATGTACCATATAGACATTTCTTAGCCTAGCCAACACAATGTGACTGATAGAAATGAGGAAGGATTACCATTGAACAGGGTGTCAATTTAGCATGAATTTCTTCCCTACCTCGTCAGATCCACAGGGGGGTTTCAAATGTCGTATTGTGTTACAACTTGAATGAATGTGAAGATTATTGATGCGCTTCGATAAGGGCGTGAAGTCACTTCCATCCTCTTCAATGTTACTTCTAGTCCGTTTCCTAGATGTAAATAGAAAAAAGCGGCGATAAGTGAAAATCATATGGCCAATATTCACCTTAAAATGTGGCATTTAAATATGGAAGGCACAATGTGATTGGTTAAGTTATTGTGAATATATGGTAGCCAAAATAAAAGGAAAAAATACAGCAATTCCTTTTACAAAAGGAAATGTTAACTTATTAGTAAACAGTACCATTAAACATTCTAATTGGCATTGATGAAACAGCAACATTGCAACAAAACCCACCTACTGCTACTCGTTGTTTGAGCCATTTAGTTGTACTTAACCTAATATGCACGGAAACAGTAATTGTTTTATATAAATTAATTGTTTCGAGGATGTCATGTGATTAAACAATACGCTATAACATTGTCAATTTCTCAAGCCATAGTGAAACCCGTATAGCCATTGAAAGGAGGGCAATACGCATCTCAGTTGTCTTGGTTGATCTATTGACGAATCGCCGCGACGATTTGAATGGCATAGTTTCGCTGGCTCTGAAAAACTTTTAAATTAGCTTTAAAAAAATTATCTATTAGAGCATACTAAACTCACATTTAATTGTAGTGAAAATAAGTTTAAATTTTATTATAACTCTACTTGGTTCTAAGCCTGTTGCTAGGTAGTTTTTAAAGGAAAATATTCCATTCACTTTATTATCAATGGAAGTCTTCTTTTAGGCTCTGCCATTGGGGTCTACTTAATTATATCACATTTTGTCAACGAATAAATTATATTAATTGGGTATTCTGTCATAAATAAATAGATCTCTCTTATTAGATAACATAATTAGGAGCTTATAATAGAAAGGTGTATGCGATATTACAATCAAACCAAATGTCTCAGGGCTTGCTTTGAAATTCTACAAAATGGTCATTTTTAAGTAAAATTTTAAACAATTATTGATTTTCGTCACAGAATTTTTTCACTTTTATTTCCATATCAAATGTAACTAAATAGACAAGTGTTTAACAGTCCTTTATTGATTATTTTAAAATCCTGGCTAAACCAGTGTTTTTAATACAAGGTAACATTTATCATTAAATGTGAATGAAAGTTTTATTCTAATTTAAGTACCTAATCGGTAGAAAATTCACATTTTCCTATTTATATACCTATTTAATGTATCTTTGGGTTAGTATCATCATGTACTCTAGGATTTAAAAGTGGAAGAATACGATTTTGTATTCTACTTGATTAAAACGCACCGCTTCTTGCATTTGTGATATGTCGTGTGCAAGTAATTGGGCTGTATTATGCTTTTCTATATCATTTAAGATGTGACTCAAGAAAAATGCAGATAATATACGGTTTGGAAGTCTACCTTCTGCTTAGCCTATTTCCAGTCCTGGGCAGTAGGAGTCTGTAGCCATAATTTCTTTCCTTCGGCTATGAATTTGAAGGATTGGTATTGAGTTCTTGGAGAGTCCTTCCTCCTCCCAGTCTTAGCAACTTTGATGTAGATAAATACAAAATTAACACACCAATAGTGATGTTGTATTGTTTATTGTATTTTGTTTAATACTTCTTTCATAAACAGCTAATTTGTGACACGCCTGAAGTCACATAGTATAGGGATGTGCCAGCTGAGGGGATCTTAGCTCCCTCCCCGACGATGTATGTCCATATATGTGGTTGTTTGAAGAGAAGATCGTTGTTCATGCGATGTCGAGTCGCTCTATCACACTTTCACCGTCTCTGAGAGGCCAAGCGAGAGTTGCGCGCACACACTGCGCCCGAGAAAAAATATCTGAGAAACTTAAGTAGCTCTGGCTCATTCGAATGTAAATGTGGATTTTCCTCGAAGTTAATTCTCAGAATTAACGAGTTATTAAGGAATATAGTCCGTGAATTCGATATTATGGGCATAAACTTATTGTATTTTATGTGATTTGTGTATTAATGGAAATTTTAATAAGTTAACTATAGTGAGTAGGAACAGTTGAAGTAGGTTAGGTTTTATGGTCTCCGTCGAACGTCAATGGCACCCTGTCTTTCCAATTCATTGATATTTGTCCCAACATCTTCCTCAGCTGTCGTGACATACATTTACCGTCCAATACAACGAACTCCCCGTGACTTAGCCCCAACCCCTGACCCACCTCCCCAAGGTAGCCTTCCTTTCTTACCTCTACAGTTTCACTCACCCCCTGCAGCACAAGATCGAACCCGTGCTGTGAACCTGGCCATATTAGGCATCGGCCCACCGTTTTCAATGAGCCAAAAACTATCGCCCGTCCAGTACAGTTTCCTAGCAGCTGTGATTTCGAAATATTAAGTGTACAGCAAGATCCAGCACCCAATGCTTGACAGTTCCCTAAGCGAAAAACAATAACGAACTTGGCGAAGATGACTCGCGGACGTAACTTTTTTTTTACACATTAAACCATAATCACCTATCCCCGCTATCACCTAACATACGCTAAAGCCTGTTTACATGATCCAAGTACTTGGGCGGGTTGACGCTTGTCCAAATATTCGCCGTATAAAGACGAAAATTGGCGCGAACGCTTACAAAAAATATCGCCTGTTCTAATTTCATGCTAGTGTTCTACCAATTTTCATCTTTCTTGTTGAAAGGACTTGCGAAAATAGTGTGTATTATTCTTTATCCAAAGCCCAAGTAAATTGTTTTTAAAATTTTTGCTTTGAAGGCGCCGAAGACGTCATTTCCCGATGCATTTTGAATCCTATAGTCTTCACTGCGGTTGCGGTTGATAAATAAAAGAGGATAAGAATAATTAGGTTTTGAAATTATGATGAATGAAACATAAAACATTTTTACGATGATTCAAAAACAGGTAACCCTGCTTGTGTTTGCGAGGGTACTTGCCCAAAAACCTTAGCTTTAGAATATATCATTTCCAAAGACACAGTTAAAAGTTTTAATTATTTACCTTTTTAATTGCAGAAAGGTGAAATCTTTTTATTGTAAGATATAGGGAATACACGACTTGTAATCAGATTTTTCTTCTTTGGAAATGACCTAATTCTGGATAAAAAGTAAATAATATGTCCAAACGATATTTCCCACGATACTTTAGAATGTATTGTATTTTATCTGAATTATGAATTAAAATTTTTCCGTATAATGTTACATAACTTGTACATAAATTTTACACGTTAATAAATGTACTTTAAATTCTGAACATTTATTTAACAATGAAGCTCGCCACCTCATAATTTACTCTATTTCGAAGTGGGAAATTCGATGAAAATATTGTGTACGATTTTTCCATATTGGCCTATGTAAGTTTATTCTTTGGAATCTTATTCCATTGCCTAAAGATCCCTTAATGGGAGATTGTAAGTAGTAAATTGTTGCGGTCTCATTATCATTACGAGCCATTTGATGGCCCTTCCTACCAAATGCAGATCGGAATTGGAGTACACTTGACCTCGTACTTCTCTTGAATTTCAATGGCTATGTTAGACTACCATGGGAAGTTATGACATTACGATGGGCTTTCAACCCCTTACCGTTAAACGTAAGGAATAATTAGTCACTATGAAAATAGAGGAGGTCGTTTTAGAAAAATGTTTAGTATAACTTCATTTAAACAGTTTTATTGGAAATAAAATAGATAAATATTTTGGCTAGTTTTAGTGTGAAATACATTAGAAATTGACTTAGATCGACGAATCGGGAATTTCATATTAGCCGTTTAAGGTAAAAATCTTGGGATGCGAAGAATCGTTGGAGATTTTTACTTTCTCGTGTTGACTTAATCAAAACATTTCTACACGGTAACAATGGGCATTGACACTAGCCTTCGAGAACAACCACCTTGAGTTCGCCAGCCTTCATTGCCCGAGCTGCCAATAAAAGCGTGTCTAAAATTTGACCTGTCGGACATGCTCGAGAGCGGCATGAACGTGGTGGTCAGTGATCACGAAATTGCTCGGGGATCTGAATCTCCTATCATGCTAATTGGGGTGCTCGTTAAGAAAGGAGGTTGTATAAATACGCCGTATAACTGTAACGTGCATTCGGTCTACTATAGGATGGTGTGAAAATGATTAAGCCAATAGTTAATCAGATTGCGATATATTTAAACCGATTTTCAAGTGATCAAATCCGCAAATAATCCAGAGAGAGGAACAGGGTGAAAAAATACCGCGGCTTTCAGGAATTTATTCAACTTGAAATGCAATGGTTTACTGGTCAGTGAACCCACCCGTGAAATCGTGGTGTTGATATATGTTTTAGCGTTAGACAGGGTAACCATCAGACAATATATTTTTCAATTTAAAAATTTTCCAATGAGCACGTGAATATCTTATTGTACAAGACATTCACGTGCTCACATAAAAGTTTTCAAATTATAGCCACCATGGATGTTTATTGAAATATTATACGTGATATATAATATTATTAATATTTAACTTGATTATTTTATTAATATTTTTTACGTGTTATGCGTAAATTTATGTAACTTAAAATTGGATTTCTTCGACATTTGCCGTGTTAAGAATAAATATATGAAATAAATGAATAAAAATAAATGAAAAAGAATTCGAATTTGGTGTAAACTGTGGTGTAATTATTTGGAATACAACACCAATATATTTTCTAATATAATATAACACCATCATAGCATGGTGATGTATTTGAATAGGTTTGATTTGAAGACATTTTGGAGCAAGTTGACAGATTGCAATTAGATCCAAATTCGTACGTTTGGTTTATACTTTCATGAGGCACTAGAGTGGTTATTTAATTTTAGGGAATATTTTGGCAAATAATTGTCTTACCCTGTATTCTCAGATCACTTTCAGAAGGGGCAGTCTGTTTAATTAATAGATAGATATAGTCTATCGATATAATCTTACATAGTCAGACGTCTTTGGAGTTGTGGATCATAATTGCATATATATAAATATCAGGCTGACCGGATTAACCTGACGGACAAGAAGCTTACATGCTATCCCAGAGGTCACGGGTTCGTGTTCCGCATCGTGCACGGGTGTTGCGTTAACTCCAGCAGATCGACCGTTGGAAAATCTACTTACGGATGGAGGGCTTTCTGGAAACACATCGAGTATTCGGGTCATCAGCAGTGTCTGGCTGGAAAAAAGTCGACATTTTGGTGCAGTTGCATCCGAAAGTACTGCCTTAAAATTTTTTTGGCAGGATAGTGAGGTATCTTCCTCATTTTTCCCGACTAATTTTAGGTTTTAGGAAAGGTTGAGGAAGTGAACTGGAAATTCAATCAAATTTTACTCATATTTTTTTATCTTTTTCCTGTACGTAAATGAAGGATACTATGTGTAGTAAGTTCAGTTTCTCATAAATGTATTTTAGGAGACCTAATAGTAACTGGATTGGTTGTTTGATATTTGGATGAAATCCAAGAACTGGCTTCAAGATTGTAGATTTATCGTGCTAGATTATGAACACACAAGCATCTTCAACTGGCTCAGCCGTTATTCAGACCTCGCGATGATCCCCGAACGGGTTGAATTCTACCGGTCAGCTTCCATCACTACCATTTTAATTGCTGATTTTTGATCCATTACCCATATCATCTCCTGGAAATGATATCGGTACACTATATGACTCATCCTACAAATATGATTCATCCATCTAGCTCATTCAGCTAATTAGAAAGTTTTATTAGAAAGCTAATTATGATCGAGGAAAAAGAAATCAATTTTTTTGGAATTTGCTAAATCGCTTGAAAATGTTGCGACCAAAAATGTTTCTGGGCTATCTTTTGACGACGTGGCCGTTAGATGGAGGAAATTTGGGTGCCGATGTTATTCCACACATACGACGAAGAAAGCGAAAGAAAGAAAAGATAGTATGCCATTTAAGTTGCAGGCGAATAAGGACAATTCCTTCCCCTTTGTGCCTTTTCTGCCTCTTCCACTCCTCGATCCTTCCCCACACATGGAGGATGTGCGTTTCTATGGGTGACACGCAAGCAAACGGTGCATTTTATGAGCGCCCGTTCCGTCTCAAAAATTATCCACCGATCACGACCGTGCATCCTCGAGTCTGCTCGGAGATACGAACGAGATATATGCCTCGAGAGTGACACGTTTTCAGCCTTTCGATTACGAAACTATAAATCACGGCCAGTCGGATTGGCAATTCATTTATTTCTCTCCGGCAAAAAGGAGACGTAATGAAAAAAAAACAAAAGAAACACGGGGCCGATCGTTTCAGTTATCGCGCCTGTTGGCCTCGTTGGTTTTTTTCGGTAGACCGCTCGCGTGCTCTTTCGGTCCGGACTATCTGGTCCCGGACACACCGCATTCCACGGCCTCGAGTGATGATGCGCCGGCTGTTCTCGATGTCATTAGCGCCTCGGGCCAGACGGCTCCTCACCTGGGGTCCCAACGAGGGTCCTCCCCGCCCCTCCACCCGCCCTCCCCACTTCCCCTCTCAAGCTGCTTCCCTGGCCGCCCTAACGCTAAGACAACCCTTCCTCGTCGATTTCCTTCCCCCGGAAACCCTCCGCGGTCTTCTCCCCCCCCACCCTCTATTCTACAACCCCCTCCATCACCCCCCTCCACTTATCCGTCCCGCTAATTAAGCTTTCATTCGCAGCATTTCCAAGAGTTCAATCGGCACCCACATTTTAATCCGGGGCCTATCACCGTGGCCGATATCAGCCGCAGCATAATTCGGCTCCATTTGCGGAATCACATATAGGCAGGAAATTA
>WURS02235317.1:0-19729 GCA_011762765.2 Rhinocypha anisoptera | reverse complement strand
TCCCGTGTCCCTCCTCCCGTCGCTTAAGCTGTACTAATTAGAGGCGTTTCACGCCGCCTTTCGCCGTGACGATCCCACCTTTCCCTTTCGCCTCGAACCAGGCGGCTCCTCCTCGAAACGAATAATTACGTAGTTACCCAAATTCAATACTCGGATCTCTATATATCATCTTTCGGGTGTCACCTTCTTTGGCTTGCCATCTGGAACCGTCTCGTAGATCACCACTCTCTCCTGAGCTCGTGGAATAAATCGCGAAGTGGGGGGGAGAGTGTGAAGTGAGAAACGACAGATTAAAGACGTAAATTCGGAAGCGTGCTGCTTTTTTTTTGTTTACTCCCGAGGAGGACAATGGTACAAATAATTCTGACGTTACAAACACGTGTAATTAAATTCAACATGCACGAATACAGTCGAAACACGAGTACAATCATCCTGAACGTAACTACGCGAAAGTGTTGAATGTAGAATGTTACCATGGCAACGAATCCCACTGTGAAATAATGCACCACACGGGGTAATATAATCATAATTACGGTCGTCCGCTGCAATAGTGTATTACGATTTTGATCCATAATTATGATATTTCCCTCCCAAAACCGTTTTAATGGAACGATATTTTCCGTGCGTGCGTTAAAGAAATTAATTATTGCGAGGTAATGCACTAAGAGATGATATATATTTATGATTCGCCCCAAAAACCACTTCATTCCAGCATGCGACGAGACACCTCATTTTTTTACTGCAACCACACAAGTGACTTCGACCCCCCAAAATCTTACATAAAGAGGAATCGGGTTATACTCCGCATTTAAACCGGTCGCATTGAAGAATATATTTTGTGGAATAAGCGAATGGTTTTAATTTGCCTTCTCTCAACACGAAGGACTTCCACCAAGTGACGCCTGCTGCGATCGCTCTTAAGAAAATGTTGTTTTATTTAAGATCCCCACTTATCATGTTGTAAGTGATCATGTATTCCATTTTCCCACAACCCTCTCTATTGCCTTCCTTTTACTCCTTTCCTCAAGGTCTATAGAGCTCTCCTACATGGACATTTCGCTCAGCCGGTGACCTTCAACTGGGAGAAAATGTTTTGAGAGTATAGTTTTCAGTATAGTTCGGTGATGTTCACTGTTAAAAGTCAAGTTTGAAAAGTTAGGAGAATTAGCATCGTCCCCATCGGTTTGCTTTCTGGAAAGCAAAGAACAAGTACACCCCTTATATTGGCTACAGGTTTTTATTCCTTCAATCTCATTTCATAGCCAATGCCACACCCTTCATCCCTCATGCAACGTACATCTCAAATCTGCTTTGTTTTCTATTCCCGCTGTGATAGTATCTAATATGTTTTAGAAATAATATATATTTTCCAGGTTCCACCTTAATTTATGAACAACTTAAGTAGTGAAAGGTCAATAAAATAACAACAATGAAATTCCACAAAATAAATAATTTTATTACGATTACGAATAGGTTTCGCCGTAGCACAGCATTTTCAGGTCGATGTGAAAGCTCTAGGTCACCTGAAGATCTGTACTACGGAGAAACCTGGTCGCTTTGATATTAAAATTATTTATATAGAATTGCAGTATTTTTTTTATTTACCTTTCACGATGAAGAATTCCACAACGGGAAGCCTGAAACGATATGTTATCGTCTAAATCGTCAAAAGGACGTTTGTCTTTTTCCGATGGGGCAAATTCTGCCTCTCCATAAGATCTCATGCTTCGAATGTAAAAATAAATATTTGTGTGTCTATTAAAAATTCTAATTATTTACCATTTGTTTAAAATTGCTAGCAACATCCAATCTCTCTTTGATTGCTCGCAAATAGTATGATTAAGGTAACTCTCCAGAAGTCAACCATTTTTTAATCTTCAAATCATCAGCAGATGCTTGGGTTCCTTCACGGCTTTATTCAATGTCCCTGTCATAAACTCCTTCCTTTTCGGAGAAGTATATTTTGGCTAAGAAATTCTTCTTCCGATGTGTTTTTCACTTGCCTTGTGTTGTCTGTAACGTCAAAATTATTTGTAACATTCTCCTCCTCGGGTGTAAACCAAAAAACCGCCGCACAATTTCAAATTTACGTCTTTATTCTCTTGTTTCTCACTTCACAATCCCTCCACTTCGCACTCAACAGTTCCCACTATTTCTCTACAATAATCCCCGCTCTTCCCCATACACAAACAAAAACTTTCCAACAATCAACCATCCAAAATTCTATTCCACAAAAACAACAATGAAACAATTGGACAGTAAACAACTTCACAACAATACACCAGCAATAGGCTAGACGTTACATGTCTTATTTATGAATTAAAGAAATAGTTTAATCGTTAATTTGCATTATTTATCTTTACTTTTCGCGACCATTCCACCTCCCCGGCATTTTTCATGTCCTCTTCAATACGACCCCTCCCTCCTTTCTCTTCCACTCCCTCTGTGCCCTCCCGTTTAAGTTCTACCCTATGAAGACATCCTCCTCAAACATCCAATCACTTTCCATCCAGAAAGTCTCCCCCATACACTTTCACTGCCCACTCCGCATTTAGGGAAAAGTTTGAGGGAAAGTCCGCCTGAAGGGGCTTCGAACTGTCTGGAGGGAGGTTTTTTTTCGATTACGTACTCGAATGAGTGAGTGAGCGAGTGAGAGAGAGAGGGAGAGCTAAGGGAGAGAATAGAGAGTGGTGGAGTGAAAGGCAGAGAGAGAGAGAAGAGAAAGAGAATAAGGAATGATATAGAGAGAGGGGGTGAAATTCAGAGAGAGAGAGAGAAAGACAAAGCGAATTGAGAGAGATTATTGAAAGTGAAGGGAGAGATGGAGTAAGAGGTAGGGAGAGAGGAAAAGAGAGAGAGAACAGAAAAAAAGTATGGAGTGAGAGATAGAGGGAAGGAATATCATCGAGAAGAGAATAGAGAAAAAGAAGGGAGAGATAAAGATAAATAAATGTTTATTGTTCTGGGAAAATTGATTCCCATGGGACATACCTCGATTAAAAATTATATATGATCTTAGCCTATCTCAAAGCCAAAGCCGTCGTGGATACAGCTCACAGATATCGGAAACTTTTTTCTCCCTACGCTATGACCACGCTCGGGAAACCTTTTCGGGAACGAAAAATGAAGAACAAATAAAAATCTATATTTAATATGAAAGTAACCTAAGGGTATTTTCTTCTGCGCATTCGTAATACTCTTAATCATCCGCTGACTACGGCATACGTATATTTTTTATCAACTCATAAATAAGGAAGATAGCAGAGTTTCATGCATTTGACAAAATATGGTATTAATTTTATATTTTTAAATTCTTGCGTATTGAAACACATTTACATTTGATTTGTCTTCGTCATCATCATCATCATTGGTAATTCAATCCGGAGATTGATTTACTGCAGCCAAGGCTGCATTTCTGGGTACGTATTAATCTGGTGGTTTCCCCTTCGCCTTCCACATCGCAGTACTGCGGCCGATTCCGTAAACTTCACTCTCGCCCGCAGCTATGGCAGTTGATGCCGGGCCGATCCTCTTGATCTGCGCCATCTGTGCCTACCGGTGAAACTGCTGCCTTCCACCAGAGGTTGCGTGTATTGAAGTTGAAGGTCCTTTTCCCGGAAATTGGTGCAATTTCGATACGAGAAAATTTTCGTAGTCACAGTTCCGTAGTCCAGCACGCTATCTACTACACTACCACCGCCCAGAAATAAAATATGTTAGTGCCATCGAAAATATTGCACCCATTTATTTGTGAGTGTTTATATATTTTTGTTTTCTGTGTGTTCCTCGTCGCCACCCCTGTGGCTGTCAACTATAATGTGCTCCTACGAGTTTTCTCATGACCATCTACATATATATATATATAGTTATATGCACATATATACTTCGTTATATAAACATTAGTACGGAGCATGGCATCTATGGATCAGAGACATGGACCATTGGAAAAGGAGACCGGACCAGACCATAGCAGTCTTCGAAACATGGTGCAGGAGGATGATGCTGAAGATCAAGTGGATCGAGGAAGTGTAAAATAGAGCGAGGAAGATAATTTAATTTTGATAATTAGCTGTATTCTGTAAAGTTCATACAAGAGTTTAACTCAAATATCGGCCAACATTTTAACCCAGAAATAATTTGACAAAAATGAAAATGTATCAAGTTTCTCCTATTGAAAATATAACTTGAATAAAATAACACAGCTACAATAGCTACCCTTTGTTCCAATTACACTGAGAAAACTGAAGTTAGATTTAGTGAGTTTTGTAAATGGAAAATAATTGCTTTGACATGTATTAAGTCCTCCCCTAAATGACCAAAAGAAATTTTACATTTTGAATTGGTTAAAAGTCAGCAATTAGCAACAATAAAAGCAAAACAATCAATCATCAGTTACATTGCAATTACATCTATGTGCAACTCAGCTTAGGAAATACCCTTCTGCAGAGAAAAACTAAATTTATAGATTGCACAGCAACTTAAGTCTTAATGCTCCTAGAAAAATTTAAGGAGATCAATAGAGCACAATATAAGACAAAATTATGAGTACCATACAGTAAAGTTCTTATGGTAGGAAACAATGTGTATTTTCTTCAAATAAACTACTGACAAGGCAAAGAAACACAGAGCATTCTTCTTCGAAGAAAATCTTCCAAATGCTTTGTGACATTCTCGTTTTCTCCCCTGAGATGAGGTTGCTACAATCAGTATAATCAACTCCATTAACCACTGAAGTGAATTCTTATCACTTAAAAGTCATTTACACTTTCATATACTTTTATGAAAACATTAAATATAAAATCTGCGCCATTATCTCGTGTTCCTTTGCATGTTGTGCCTACATTTGCAAAAAAATTCAAGTAATTAACTGATTGAAAACTTATTTTTACTGAAATCACAGAAATCAAGCTTGGCTACCCTATTATTTGCAGACCACTTCGTGTAAGGAATTATGCATTCTGTTTCCTGAGCATCAAATAGAAAATTGCAACTTATGAACAAGTTCTACCTTCCATGCAATGCCCATTTTTTAAAAACCTTAGTATAACAAAGTGCTGTGATATTACATAACAATCACAAAAAGGACTTCAACAGGCTTCCTTGCGATAGTCCACTGAACAACAAAAAGAAAATAACTCCTTTTTAGATGGTAATTTAAAGAATTTGACACTATAGTGTGTGGTAATTCCTTTCAGTGCGAGCTTTGTAGAACTTCCAGGCAATAAATCCAATAGCAGTAACACCCAAGGCGAAAACAATTCCACCTAAAAATAAAAAAATATTGAAATCATTCAACATAACAAAATCACAAGAAGACTGTCCAAGTTCAAAACAGAAATAAAAAATATGACTAACTACAGATTTTAGAATATTTGATCAAAATTTTAAATACATATGACATAGGATAGACTATCCCCATTAGGCAATGACATTAACATGTTCACAGCCAAATTACAGCACTTTTTTCACTGCTAACATTAACCCTGATAAGTCTTATCGGGGTGACATCCACAACAGCATTGGGAATACCCTGAATTCACTGTCCTGACAATCCCCGTGAGCATTGCAATGTGCAGTTCAACTTTCATTTCATTACATAGCAGTACATTGAACCCAAAGATCAGTGGTGTGGGGCAAGAAATTGGTTAATTTTTTATTTTTTTAGTTAAGTTATTAGAAAATTACTGCCAGCTAGGTTAGCCAAGTGAGTAGTGTGCTCACCAGCTAACCCAAGGGTTCAAATCCTGCGCAGAGCATGGATGCTGTGCCTGTCTCAAAGTAATTTTACTGAATGGTTGGGGTCAGCAAGGGTACATGGCTGTAAAACCAATTAACAAAGCAATCCCATTGGAATGAGAATAGCTTAGGACAAAAAAATTAGAAAAATCATCTAAAATAATGGTTAAATTACAACAATGACAAAGTATTGTCATTTCAAAAGTTTGAGTCTCAATATGCCCATCCTATTCACCAATGGTCGCGTTCAGCAGACTGATCATTGATTGCTGAATTTTTCCGGTGGAAAAAAATGGCATCTGATCAGTAGTACGTTGGCTCACCGCTGAGGTACCATAGAGCGTTCAGCAGAAAATATCTCACCTGTTCCGCAACTGTTGAGTCTGCTGAACGTGACCAATGTTTAATGCATATCACACAATGCATACCAATGATCACAAGTAAAATGAAAACTTAAACAAGACATAATATTCCACAGAAATTTGATTTATTTTCATAGTATGATTAGTTTCAATGCTTAGACATCATCATCAGTTAATAGATTTCTGTATCTGATGATGATGCCTATGCATCGAAACTAGTCATACCGCGTGGAATACTACACCATGTTTAAGTTTTCATTTTACCTGTAATCAGAATAAGAAACTTATAACTAGTTAATTGCTATCAGCACAACATAAAAGTAATGTAACAAATAATTAACATCTTAAAAGATACTTTTTTGAATAACAGGAAAAGATAAAATCCAAAACCAGTGAAGAATCTATAGAGCTATACCATTTAAGTGAATAGATGAAAAGCTCCCAAGAATATAAGAAATGACAAAAATCTACGGACAAGAGTTTTATATTGTATCAGAGCACAAGATGCAAAGGTAGAATTGTTATCACCCACCAGCCCCCTGCTATAACCTATACAATAAGAATAATTTAATCAGACTCCTTTCCTGCAGGTTTCCCATTACAAAAGAAACCTTTTCCTGCTCACACAATTTCTCATGAATACTTTTGATCAATTACAAAAAAAAGCATAGTATTCAACCCTTATTTCGATTTAATATACAGGCAAGGAGCGCAACCATTACCAAGCCTGATCACATGCGAAAACTCACACTTCAGGTTGGGAGAACAGCTACTTTTTCTAAGCAGCATGTGGTTTCCCGGTAAGATCCGATACCCAGAAAATCCCTCGGCTTGGGTTTAACTAAACATCTAAAGGCGTCACCAAGGCTTGGAACCAGGCCCCCTACAGTAATAATAGAGGAACATATGTAGTAAAGACTCTCACCTATGAAACTTGGGCCATCAAACCGACGATCAATTTCAGGAGCAGACGTAGTAGGGGTCTTCGTTGGTAGAGGAGCCTGAGTAGAGCTTGGTATAATTGATGTTGTCGGAACGGGGGCGGTACTAGGGGTGTTACTTGGCGTAGTAATTACAGTGGTAGGGGGAGGGGGGATAGTACTTGTGGTAGTTGAAGGTTTAGTGGTAGTTGTAGGTTTAGTGGTAGTGCTAGGAGTGGTGCTGGGGGTGGGGGTGGTGGTGGTAGGGGCGGTGGGAGTTGTGGTAGGTATGTCGGGTGGAGAAGTCGAATTGGTGGAAGAATCATTGAGTGTGTTTGTCTCGGAATGGGTAGAGTTTGATTCTATTGTAGGCTCTCCCTTGAGACTCTTCTCTGGAGTGTCTTCTACAGCATCTTTTGATTCCCCAGCACTAGGCTTAGAGACTATGCCCGGATTTATTGGATTAGCATTGGCTGAAACAAAATTTTCGCGTTTCGATAAATGTTTCAGAAACACAATCATTAAAGACACATTAAATAGGTCAGCTGCCAACAACTTACACCGGTAATAAATGATATGCGAAATATTAGCGTTACGTACTGGGACTTTTCCCGAGTATCGGGCATGTAACATGCTGCTTAAAGTATTAGTGGAGTAATGGAATGTGGCTGAAACTGAAAGTTTACAAAATCTATACCAAATGATTAAAATGAAACCACATTAAGTAACTTGTGGAGGTAACTCGGTTGGGATAAAAAAATTAGTAACTTCTCTTGACAATATTAGCTGATTAGTGGCGGGGATAGCTAGTGTTCTTTTATTATACAGATATTAAAACAAGATGAGGATGAATTTAGAAGGTGGGAAATATTTAACTTAGAAAGCTGTTAAAACTAAATAACCATACTATATACCTTGAGTGATATCTTCAGACTGAGGAAATGTATGAATCACCGACGTCCCCCCAAGAAGCAATAGACAAGCAATTATTGACAAATTATTCATTGTGTCCAAGAATTATAAAGTTCTGTCCAACGTGAGTCTATACTACAAACTGCAACAAGAAAAACTTAACACAACGGTCACAAATATCGGCGGAAATGTTGCGTCATAAACGGAAGTCATTCCCTGCCCTCTTTACTAACTAGTCAAGAGAGGTGTTAAAAACAAGAAACGGTGCCGGAAGTCAAATGCTGCATATAAACGATTTAACTAATGTAAACGTCAGGTGGTGTACCGCTGTTATTTTTTGTGGTATTACCAGTATTACAATCAATTGACTGAGGTATATAAGACAGAGGTTGTGTACATTCCACGAAGTAGGGTTGGTAAGGCAGAGAAGATAAAACATCTGCTGGGGATATTTTTATTTACTTGTATAAAAATTCCTTCTTCAAAAGTTTTATTCTTTATTGTATTTCTGTCATTCAAAGACAACTGAAATGAGTGGCACTAACGTGGATGATGGTGGGCCACTTATTGATGATGTAAGTAATGTTTTCTTAAATTAGTGACGCTCTAATATATACATTATGGTTTTGGATTTCCGCTACATTTATTTGTTCATTTCAGTCATTGTTTCGTGTCGATGTTGTAAGCAATATTATAAAGGAAGTAATCGAAAACACAATTGGGCCGAATATGTATCAAAATAGCAAAGTCAGCCAGTGGACCTCTACAGTGGTTGAATCATGTTTAGCGTCAATTACAAAGATGCAGAAGCCTTTTAAATATGTGGGTAGGTATATGAATTTTCATTCTGGCTGTCAAGTAACTCCATATATAATGTGAAAAAAAACATTTAAATGTTTCTCAACCCTACAGTAGTTCGAAAACTTGAAGTAACATACATATATAAACTTATTATTTTAATATCAATTTTCTTAAAACTTTCAAAACGCACTGCAAATTAAATTTGTTGTAAAGCCTCCGTAACATACTAATTATAAACAATAAATGTTTTCAAACATTTAAGTCCTCTTTCTTAAATTTAAGCAAAGGTCCATGATGAAATTGCAAATATGGAAGAGATAACTGCACTTTGCTGCATATACATATTTGTGTATCAGGAGACAATTCTCATCACTCATTAGTACATTCCACATTATGTTGATGAATATTTAAAAAAATTAAAATACTTGCATAAGATGCTTCCTATACCATATCCATACAAAAATGTACCCAGCATTGTTCTTAGACATTCTTTTTTTTTCCTTAAAATCCTCTGGCTGGAGCTCACCAATAATGGCTCTCTGTGCCTATTTCTTCATTAAACCTATAGAATCAGTGAGCATATTCCATTAGTTATATATTAAATGGAAAACATGACTTTGAAAAACCTCAAAAATTTATTTTATGCTGCCTTGTAGAGTGAGAGAGATAAGCTCTGTATTTTGTTCTCGTATTACTTCCCAAGTGACATAATTCTCATTTAAAAAACCCTGTGCTCACCAGACTTCTAAATTACTAGTCTCTTAGTCGCAGTGATGTCACACCTTGTTGCAAAGGTTGCACTATGTCATGTTGATTGGTCAAAATGAAAATAAAAGGGATTCAGAAGCTCTGAATTGGATTCAGTATCTACCTTCCAAGGACATAACAGAGGAGTTCCTTAGTTAATTTTACTTCTATGGTTGTAGATTTAGTTGTGTGTGAGAATTAGACAATCATTGAGTTTGCAGAGATTGGGTTGACTATTTAGTAAATACCTAGAGAACTGTGATTAACCCTTCAACGCCATCCTAAGCACACTGTACCAACCCCTTTAAACTTCCCATGGTGCCATCCTACAAGCACTGCAAGGACCTCTTCTGCTATATTTTATTACATTTTTTGAGTAATTAAATATTAATCTAACAAAATAATTTTTAGCAAGCAAATAAGATAAGCTATTTATTCATTAGTTACTTCTCTTAAAAGATGTCACTTTGTCATTTGGGACATCAGTTCACCCTTCCTCGTTATATAAGCATTTGACATTCATTCATATCTTTCGTAATTAAAATTAGAGCAGCAACCTAATACTCCCATGGGAGTATTAGGTTGACCTCCTCCTGCTCTTAGATGGAAACTTGATGACTTCACTGTTAGTGTAAACATCTCCTTGCTGATGCGTAGTTTTTCCAAGGTTCCCATTTAATCAAGCATCATTTCCATTTGGAAAATCAACAAAAGATATAGATGCCCAGAGATGAGGATTATGATGTTTTCACACTTCCCTTTCAATTAACCCAGCTAGTATCATGGGTTCCATAGGTACAATTCCATGGTCTATTGATAACGGCTGGGACATGGCAGCTCAATCAGACACTCATCACAAAAGATTAGATTGGAGTGAGTCTGAGTGTAAAGTGTGTTTGGGATAGCAGACTGTAGAGAGTAGGCTCATGAATTCTTCCAAGAAGGCAGCTAAGCATATTTACCACAGAGTCAGTTGGCCGTAAATCACTTGCCTGGATGGAGTATTTTCAAAGTTTTTCATTATGAAATATGTTGGAAATGAATAAAGGTATGAACTTTTCCTC
The DNA here is from genome assembly GCA_011762765.2 of Rhinocypha anisoptera. Lineage (NCBI taxonomy): Eukaryota > Metazoa > Arthropoda > Insecta > Odonata > Chlorocyphidae > Rhinocypha > Rhinocypha anisoptera. The sequence goes on along the minus strand of WURS02235317.1, from coordinate 9,187 downwards.
AAAATATTTATAGCGTTGTACGCAATAAATATTTTGTGGAAAAGTGCATACCTTTATTCATTATGGATTCCTTCCACTATGTCCAGCCTGACACCGTTAATCTGAAATATGTTGGTTTCTTACTTCTCGTTGTATTCTTCATGAGTGCTTCTTTTTGCAAGGAGTGAGCTTCAAATTGAGGAATATTTGTGTTTATCGGGATATTTACACCCACTCTGTCAATTATGGCAAGTGCAGGAAAGATAAGTTTGGAAGATTTTAGTGATGAGCAGGTTGAATTTTGCTTGAAACAGACTCTGAGGAAAGTGTTTTGAGGCCTTGGAAGAACATTTCCCATTATAAAGGGTGCTTTGATTGTTTTGAGGATTTCAACATGACTTTCAAGCAAAACTTTCAAGATGAAGCAATTTTTTTCCTATCAACTGAAAGATTTTCAGCCTATTATTTTATGTTACCCTTGGAATAGGTATTATTATCGAAGACACTAAAATTATACCTCACATTGACAACAACAATTATAAGGATTTAGACATGTCACTAACAAAAAACTGTTGTGGAGATGAAAAGATGGAAGTTCGGAGTATTTTAAACCATTAGATAATAGCAAATGCTGTTATATAATGAAGTATATTTACTCGTTTAAGTCCAATTATAAAAAAAAACATTCTGAAATTAAAATTCTTTCACACAAAATTTCGGCAGTTGTAATTAAAATGAACTTGAATGTGTCTAATGCCATAATTAATTGTATTTTTTAATTTCTTAAACCTCACACGAAGTTTACAAGGTTTTACAATCAAATTTTTAAAAATTTTGATGTATTGCATAATTAATTACTGAAGTGTAACTTGCTAAATAGAGATCAACAAAAATCATAAAAACATTTAAATATCCTCCGGTGACTGGATTAAACTCCAATGAAAAGCCCTCCAAACTTGAAGGGTTAATCAAAATTGCTAATTGTACTGGATTATATGATACAGGGATGGACATAAAATAAATGCATATCAATGAGTAATAAAAATAATAATTTAGCATTCACCATGGGTGAGGGATGAAGTGCTTTCTCACAGTGATTGTTAGCAAAATTATGTTACCTTGCAATGTGATTATTTATATAGTTGGGAATGGTATAGGGCCATTTAACTTTGAGATAATTAATATGTTGCTATTGATAGAATGGTTTGGCAAAAATTAATGACTTTGTAATTGAGGTTATTTGCTACATGATTTTTCTTTTATATTCATTCAGGAAATATAACCAGTAAAAAGTTATATTATCTGTTTGTACACACATCAGTACATTTTCTTTGGCAAGCACTGGGGAGAACATCAGAAGGCATTCTCTATTCTAAATAATAATAACCAGATAAGTAATATTTTTTACAAACATTTTAAAATGGTTATTACATATAAACGGACAAAAAGTTAATAAAATTATTTTTTGTAAAACAGACTAAACCAAACCAACCAAGTTATAGATTTGCAATTAGTATCCTTCAGGGTGAGTTCCCATTAAGCAGAAGGAAGAGAGAAAATTTAATAAAGTGTAATGTTTACATAAGACTGAAATAGAAGAGGCATTAGGAAGTCATTGTCATTCTTTGTCAGAGTTATGCGATGCCTGCTGTCTTATAAGTAACTTGAAAGACAAATTTAACATCTTGATATCTTAATTTCTTTGTCATAATTGATGCCCAAGAATCATTTACACCCACATAAAAGCCTATTTTTCCCAGTGTGTTAGCAGGAACTGTTTTATCCTAATTAATATGTAAACACAAATGTCTTAGGTCTACTGAAATGTGGGTGTGCTATTCAAGAATTAAAGTCATTTTGGATGGCTCTACTTGATATTTAATTAGTTTTAATGGAATATTTAAAAAAATGTTTCCATAATATTATTTATGGCATTCCTAATGTTTTTCTTTCAGTGACTTGTACAATTATGCAGAAGAATGGGGCTGGTCTTCATTCTGCCAGCTCTTGTTTCTGGGATAACAAAACTGATGGAACATGCACCGTCCGATGGGAAAATAAAACTATGTACTGCATTGTTTCCGTATTTGGATTAGCGATTTGATCCCCATTTCTTTGAGGATACCGACTGTTTTACAAACTTTTAATTTGCTAAAATAACATTTGAGTTGATATATGTAATGTGTGTAAATATTTAAGAAGTTCATTTCTGTATGCTTTTTTAATGCCAAAATAAACATTAATTTGATATTTTTGTGTGCTATTTCACCTGCCATTTGTTGTGTGTGCCAGGCATGGGCCACTTTGAGCCAATTACCATTGACTAAAATAAATTTCTTCTGTGTAACCATATTCATCAACATCTTTTATCTAGGATTTGGCTATCAGCCTACTCCAGCATAAAATGTTTTAGGGCTCCCATCTTATCCTGTCTTTGCACATTTCTTTAACCACCAGTTTTATAACGAAGATGACTTTGTAAACCTTCCTTCTTTCATTCGTTCCAATAGGTCCTTCCATTTTACCATACTTTCTGCTTGAATAGTGGCGGCATATTTTCTTATCTTGCCTCTTTTGTTACTCCCTAGTGTCTATATTCCTTGATCTGTCTTGTCTCATACCACCTTTGATCTAAGAAACTGAATTTCTACTTCATAAACCATGCTTTCACCTTTTCATTTCTCTATCCACTGTTCAGAACCATATAGGAGAGTCAGTACTGCCATAATGTTACAGATTTTTAATAGTTACTTTTCTTATTTATCCTAGAGTTGTTCTTTTTATTGATCCACAAATTGTTTGATAAGGGAGTAATTAATTATCTAAATTTTTCCTTATCAAATGTGCTGTCATTTCCTAAATACTGTAAATGTATTACTTGCTTTTGCATTACTTTTTTATTTCATTTTGTTCTATTACATACTATATTGGCTCACATCCTAAAAATGTCCTTATTTTTGTCTTATTATTATAGTAAATTATAAGGGCTGCAGAGTTTATGTAGTTGTAAGACTGATCTTCATAAATCCTCTTCTTTTTTTTAATAATGAGTTAGTCATCAGTGAATATTTAATCTCTATTCTATGTAACTTGGAGAATACCTTTGAATGTGACAGTTACATATTGAATACTGATATTCATTGCATGTGAAACTATGAAAGCCATATAAATGTACTTTTTGAAACAATTTACCCAATGTTATAAACATTAATTAAGATGACAGACAAAGTACTACAGAATTATTTTATACCCCCTTAAAATATCTTGCAGTATATGACTACCACATTCATGGGAAAAAATTTGATCACAACAATCTAAATATTAAAATTCACAATTAATAAGTAGAAAATAAAAATATTTGAACATTCAAATATATGGTAATTTAAAGTGGTATGGAACCCCCTATGGATGCCTACAATGGAGGTTTGGAGGATAAGGAAATTTTACAGTGAAATATGAAGGAAAATTATGTTTTGAATTTCTGTCTTTTAAAACCAGAGTAAAAATTTCCATCTCCCTTAACAGTGGAGCACATTTTAAAACAGCCAGAGAGAATATAATGATAAAGAAAGGTTTGCACATACTATCACAAAACAAAAAAGATTGCCTTTCTTGGTTTTTATTGCAGCAACATAGCAAGTGATTTGAGACTGAAGGAAAGATGCAGTATTGCTACAGGATGCGCTGGGAAGTCTTAGGTCTACAACCTAAAAAAATCTTTTCACAAAATTATTGTTTATAGATTAATGTTAACTAAATTCTTCATTAAGAAATAATTTAGTCATGCAGATTACTGTTAGCTGCAGCTAGAAAGTTAAATTATTCCCAACAATCCTTTTTCTTTTTGCTTATCTCTTTCTTCTGCCTGCTGTCTTAAATATGAAAGGCCAGCACTTATTGCATCATCCAAAGAAGTTTGATTGACTGGTGGTTGAAGTTTTTGCTTGCTTGAGCTTGGACCATAGTACTCGAATGTTGAAGGGGGTGCTATTTCTGCTCCTTTTCTTCGGTCAGTGTCGATACTTCCCCCTTCACTAAAATTTTCATCTATTCCATGAGTGACCTCTGTTGGGGAATGTTTTATGTTGAGGCTTCCTTTATTCCTTTTGTGCAGACCTCTTCCGCCCCCTCCAAAATTGTGTGATTTTTTGGAAGTGGCTCGCAGATGAGATGTACTCCATCCTGAGTCTGTGGCTACAAAATCATCAGATGAGGCAACACCACTCTCCGGACAGTAATCTGGAGGAGCAAACTCTTGATTCCTCTCCTCTCTCTTTTTCTTCACCCATTCCTCTTGAGACATTGCTGTTGAAAGACAATGACACATTGAATTATCAGTTATGATAATATGAGACACACCATGCATCAATAAAAATAAATTTTCATTGTATAAAAAATTTGAAATACTGAATATGTGAAGAAGTTTGACTTTTCCACATAAATCTAACTTAATGAACTAATTATGTATGTGTAAAAGGCATAGTTATTTAAACCCTTTTAAAATCATGGATTTCTGCAAAGGAGAGCCAAAAATAGTCTCTTTTAAATGTTCATTGTTTAAAAGCTTTACCTTTTTAGTCTTTTTGACATTTTAAGATCTTATTTCCATGCAGTGGCAGGCCTTGTCAAAGCTGCATGAGAATTTCCAAAGTTGCCATGTCAAATGGTTGCATGATACGTACTGGGTCCAATGTTCTTTATGAGAATTACCTCAGAATTATTGTTTATTATATCAATAAACTGAGCAATGAATAATTAAAGGAATGGGTTTATTTTCCCAACTTTAATATAATTACACTACAAGATTAAATGTAAACCTGAATGTTCCATTAACATGAACCCCAATAGAAATTCATCCTAAATGACTTGATGAAAAATTAGGATAATTACCCGGTTGTCACACAGAAGATCCAGATATGACTGTATAATACCATTGGAAAAACACATTTTCATAAAATAGTAAAAAGGGTATTACATCCACCTTTATGGCATAATATGTACTAGCAGATTTATTATAATACACCAGTTATTAGTTAAAATTGCAAATAATTTAAAAATTGCAGTGCTTAGAAAATCATTCAATCAATAGAACCAAGAAATATAAATTGACCAACAAAGAATTCCTCTGAGTCAATTACAAACTTAAAATTTTAGAAGAAAATACAAAATTTTTTAATAAGATAAAAACCCCATTAGCCACTGAAAACCACTATTTGCTAATGAAATCATTGAAAATTATACATTCAAGAAACTTCCTTTCGTATTTAAGAGGCTTCTTAATTTTTTAAAGAATGGAAACTATATTTTAGTAATATAACCAAACAATGGTTCTTACGATCGGTATTTCCTCCAACTACCCCTTCTTTTCCAACATCCCAAGGCCGAACTGGCAATGGCCTTTTCTCCAACCTCCTCTTCCTCTTTTCTTCAGCTTCTTCTATCTTTATCTTCCTCTTTTCCCTTTCCTCCTCCTCCGCCTTGATAATTTCAACTGCTTTGCAATCTGGCCACATGGTAAGGGTGTCATCTTCGACTTTTCCTAAAAGGAATACAATGGTAGTTAGCAAATATAGTATGAAAACATGATATTATTCTGTAAGAATCACATTGAATCTATTCACAGGATCAAAATAGGCATAACAAAAGGTTTTCCATTAAGTAATAATGATTTTCTTGGCGAATTGCATTTTAAGTTCTATCTAGAAATATTTTTCAAGGTATGAGAAAATTTCTTCTATCCAGCCTTTTCCATCATTTAGAATTTTCTCTATACAATTATCAAAAGACGTTTTTGTGCATTGAATTTGGTCTTGTTTACTTAACTTAGTTGAGTTAAATATTTTATGAAAATTATTTTACAGTGGTTTACAGGAATGATTTACAAACACACAGAATAACAGCAAACAAATGGGGAATCTGAGGGACTAATATCACATATGGGTCCTCCATGTAATTAAAATCCATCTTCCACAACTCTGAAGAAGTTTGTTATAGATTAAAATTGAAGAGTGATTATTGAAAAGTATTTCACTTTCTATAGGAGGCTTACTTTGAAAAAAGCACACACTTAGATTCAAACCAGATTCCTTGCTTTATGGGCATGTCACACTGATTTAAAACATTTTCAAATTTGTAACATTACATTTCAGTAATTATAGCTGTATAGTTACATATTTACATAGCACTGGATGAAGATATATAACATGCCTTTTCTATCACCATCATCAGCTTTCGGATAAAAGTTGTGCATAATAAATGCCAAAATAAAATATGCAAATGAAATATATCGGAAAATTTCCCCTTATTCTACTGGACTTAAAATTACTAGCTTTAATACGTTTAATTTAAGTAGTATTTTTTTATCTATAGTGTGCTTCGATGGCTATGGTCATTTTGGACCTCTTCAAATCATAGAAAAAACCAAATTGAACAAACACAACACCTAGGTTAGCCAAGGTAAATGACTTATTTCTGCGCAGCAACTGTATGCTAATGAAGAGTTGCCATTTTTGACTGTCACTGTTAACACCCTATTGTTTCATTTAAAGATCTGGAATACAAGAGATATTTGAATATTATAAAAAGGTAAAAATCATGTTGAGATTTCATTGCTGAGTTGTTTCATTGAGATTTCATTGTTTATGCATCACTTAGAGTAAGCAAAACCACTGCAGTCATCAATCCTAAAGTCCATTTGTTAAGTGAAGGCAGAGCTCACCTAGTATTAAGCCCCACAGCATGTGAAAATTCACACATCAAGCTAAGGGGGCAGTTACTTACCCTGTAGTTTCCCAGGAAGATCTGGTGCCCAGAAAATTACTCAGTTTGGGTTTGAGCTGGAGGTGTCACCTGGCTTTGAACCCTGGTCCTCCATTCAGTAGCCAAGCAATCTATCCACTGGGCTTCACTAAAAAGTATGGCTAACAATTATCTTCTCCTGTATTTGTGCTAGCTTCAGCATACAACCATCTGAATCTATTTTTTTTCATAACTATGCTCAAATAAGTATGGTATTCAATGCGTTACTGTGTCACTAACGAAAATAGTTAAAGCCTACGTACTTATCATTTATTGTCAGTATATTATAATCAAGCTATTTATGTATCTATAACTGTAGCGAATAAGAGAGAGTTTCTCATAGTGATGATACTGATGTATCCTGAATGCAACGCAACCCCCATTGCCTGAACTGTCATAAATCCCATGGCACAAAGCTGGATAAAAATACTCGTGGTTTATTTCCCCATGGAGGAGTTTCTTCAAAATCATATATAAACGATGATTTGGATTTTGACAGGGATAAAAACCCTTTTAAGTAAAAAGGAAATGATTGACCTCATGGAGATGGTATATATTACAAATTGCAGTTCTCCAAATCCTTAAACGAAAGAGAGGACCGGATGGTCCTAATTTCGACATAATAAAGACAAATTATTATTATATTTGTTGGGTACCTTGCTGATAAGAGACTATTTCTGATACCCAGCCTATGGCGACTGAAAATCAAAGGAATTGCATGTCGTGTAACGTTGAATAAATCGTACATTCGCAAGGAATATGTGAATGAAATAAATTTTTAAATATTATCGAGCCGAAAAAAATTCAGCGTCCTGATAACTGTTAGTAGATGTTCACTACTAAATCATCTGAGCCCCTACCCGAGTAAGAATCGTTATGAAACAATAAAACATTACGTTATTCCAAGATTTCACTATTCTTCCACGACACGGGTTCCAAGGATAAAGCGTCATTATTAGATAACTGTTTTCCTAATTCATAACGAATCGTTTTCAAAAAGGTTACAACAGAAAGAATTACTTGCAGTGAGGATCGTTTTAAATATCCTAGCAGCGAGTCAAACTCTCACTACCTTTGCAACTTTTGAATGCACTCGTACTTATCTTTACAGCATTCGCTTTATATGCTTCTTGTATCAGATTATCACTTCTTTTCCTTTTTATCCGACCTTATTCTTATAAAAAAATTACAAACAATAATAAAACCTGATGATGACGCTATAGACGTCGATACCCGGGTCATGGGTCGCCTCCCTAATAAAAATACAAGGATTATCCTAACATTACAATCGCCAATATCATTCAGTATTAATCTGCCCTAATGTGAACATGTATCGTACTTCATACGTGTGAATTAAACGAAAAAAAGAAACGATTTGTACACGAAAAAAAACGAAGTGGTCACATTTGTATTGAGTTTTAAAAAATTATGGAAGAATACTACGAAGTCAAACTTGAGCTTATTTCTTCCTTCATACCTACATGAACTTTTAGCATCATTTATACCGAACTTATTTTATTTTCTTCCATGGATTTTATCATTTTCTTCTATTTTTAAAATAACTTTTCAGCAAATTTGTAATAGGGGTCAGACTGTAGCCGCGTCACTAAGGAACAGTCGCTGGACCAATCTGGATGATACCCTTGCGTCAAAATGGTATGGGTTATACTAGCAGGAGTCATCACATTAAGGTCAGTGCAGCTCTTGGTATCATGGGATCGCACAAGCACTTTTACAATCTCTAGGTTGTAGTCCATGGGGCAAAGAAATCTTATTCAGAGCTTCTTAGTTTTATCATCTCATGTTCAACAGGAGAAAACATGTTAGCACCACATCCTTAGGACAAAATAACGTGACACAAGAGAGAGTGGAACTACCTCATGTACGGTTGTGTGCCATGGAATGGGATCACATAAATGGAATTAAATAACTAAGGAAGAAGAAAAATGGATAATGGCAATATTGCAATATGTATCACTGAAGCTAGGAATATTCTATATTTTCAGGCATAACTATGTGGAAATCCATTTCTGAAAATAAGAATTACATACTACGTATTTTTCCACTAAGATTTTTAATTTGGTACGACTAGTTTCATCGCTACGGCGTCATCTTCAGGTCTTATCAGAATTCAGGTCTTAATCTAGTATAATTCGCTTCTTACTAGGTTAATGGAGGTCGTGGTAGCCCAGTGGGTAGAGTGCTTGACGGGGCGGCGAGTATTTGACCCCCAGGCTAACCCTGCCGGCTTCGGTGATTGAGGCACACCTTTTTCGTAAGGTTAGAGGAAGACGAATTAGTGCTATGATATATATAATATATATATAACCTGGTCCCAGTGGGTAGAGTGCTTGGCTACTGACCGGGGGACCCGGGTTCGAGACCGGGTGACGACCCTCCGGACACCTCC
>WURS02235206.1:0-19731 GCA_011762765.2 Rhinocypha anisoptera | reverse complement strand
CCACGAATGCTACATATAGTGGTTTGTTTACGTATCTCATTTTTTCTACCAATATTCTCAGGCTCAGTACTGCCTCTTTAGTTCCCCTATTCTTTCTAAATCCGAACTGGTTCTCCGATAAGTTTTCTTCGATTTTTCCCTCCATCCTCCGCTTGATAATTTACATTAGTATTTTTGAGGCATGTGATGTTAACGCAGCGTTCGGTGTTTCTCGCATTTCCCTGTCCTCGTTTTCATTGGAATAGCAAACATTCCACTTTCTACAAATTCCTACTGCAGCCTGCCACTTTCATAACAATCCCTGATTATTCCGAATAGGGTATATTTGGATTTCTCACCTAAGGACTTGATCAATTCTCCGGTTATTCTATCTACTTTAGGAGCCTGGTTTCTCCTTAGATCCCTCACTGCAGTGTGGAATTCAGATCTTGATATCGCTCTGCCTCGCTCATTCGCGTCCACTTCGTTCTCGTCTAACAGGAGTATATATATATATGTATATATAATTATAAATATTGATGGACAGTTGTGGGAAAACGGAAAGTGGCAAAATAGAAATACTTCGGGGTTCATAATAAGGCACTTTTTTGGCTTCCAGTTAATGTAGAACCTGCATATTTTTAATGTGTGGTAAATGGAGGAAATATTACCAACTGTCGTATTTATGTAGAACAAGATCGAAATGAACTACATTCTTACATGTCATACATCATCTAGGCATGAATAAGCAATCTGAAATAACAGAGCTTAAATTTTTGCAATTCATATCTTCCAAGTTTGTATTTTAACAGGTAGGTTATATTGTTCACAAATGATAGGAATAACTCAGTTACTTTTTGTGCTGCGTCTATTTCATTAAACGTACTAAACATTTGGTTAATTGCGCGCGTATTAAGGATGTTTGGAAGGAAAATCTTCACTACATTGAGTACCTCTCTTGAGAAGTAGCCCTTAAAAACGAAAAAATAATTACATTGAAAATTAATTATACTACCATGCTTTAGACGTTTGTTATACAAAAAACCAATATATTATTGGGTTTTTAAATAATGGCCCATGTTACGGTTAGCAGTTTTTCAATAAACTAATAGATCAATCTTGACCTGTGACCACATTGGAAGTTTTTTAATATCTAAATTTGATATTTTCTTACATACCCGTTTAACTGGAAAATTATTTTTTTACAGCTAAAAGCCAAAATATAGCATATCTTTGCAATTAATTGACGACAGAATTCAAACCTATGTTCAGGGTTGGATATTTTTCCGTTTTCCTGAAAGCCATTATCAATTGGAGATTTCAGAGAGAAATAACAGATTTCAATTTTGCCCAAATTTGACCCTCTTCTCGTTATTTGACTGACCTATTTTAATTAGGAGCTGATTTTTTTAAGGAATTGAGAGCATTCAGGCTTCTATGCTCCTTCTGCGAAATGTAAAAAAGCAACAATGGCACTCGGCAATTGTCCTTTTGTTTAAGTTAAATCCTTAAATTTAATTCCACGGTTTACATTTTCATTCCACGCCCTTATATAAAAATATGTAACGTCTCATGACGGGTCCGTTAGATTTAAAAGTGTGATTTTCCATCTATCATAATAAGAACTGAGAAATATAACAATACTTTCCTGTTGATTTCACTTAGTACCTACTTTAATTTTTTTCTAATTACATGTGACATACATTTAGGTTAAGAGACTTCGGTTTCACTTATTTAGGAGAAAACATCTAACAAGTAGTCTTTTTGGTGACGAACAAAATTTTATTTTATTAGTTGGATAACAAATATATAGCTTCAGAAAAATTCTTTGCTCCTAGTACCCGATCTAATTTTACATTGTGTACAGTAATGGTGGTAAAAATGCATAATCTCTCTCTCTCTCCACATATATATATATATATATGTGTGTGTGTGTGTGTGTGTAAAATAACACTCTTATACACATACACACATGGAAACACTTCAAAAACTCACATTGGGAAGAAATATTTCAGGGCTTGCTTGCCCCTTCGTCGGTCTTTGAAAACACCCAGTGTTTGCTGATCGTCTGAGTTAGTAGTAGTAGTATTTTTGTTTATAGAGTGCTTCGATGGCTTTGGTCTTTTCACACCTCTTCAACTCATAGAAAAACACATCTTGACAAACACAACATCCATGCCCTGAGCGGGATTCAAACCCGCGACCTTTGGGTTAGCCGGCGAGCACGCTACCCACCAGGCTAACCCGGTCGGCTTGTTTGATTACTACCTATTCTGTGGGAAAGGAAAATGCGAGGTAGAATTATCAGATTGGCTCTTACGTAGTATTCTTAAGGACGAATATTGTTGTAATATTTAAAATAATTTAGAAATGAACCATATCGTACACTGTATCCCTGACCAATCTTGGAGATAGGACTGCTCCTGCTTAAATAACGATTTCTTAACCTTGTTTTATGATCCTATACTGTCTTGAAAAAGGCAGAGATTGAAAACCTCTTGGTTACAAAATAATTACAGATATGTTGAGCGATAATGTCCAAAATGATTTGCCCAGCGAAATATTATCGGCTGTCAAGAAACTTTAGTTGCTCCATGCACAAGATTTTTTTTTATTTCGAAGAAGGTTTTTGTATTATTTATTCATTATCTCTAGTATACCATTGATATTTTAATGAGTATGATATTCTCCATGCCATATGCAAAAATTAACAGCCTTGTATACAGTTTTAAATCCCAGTGTTACTCTTAATTCATTAATACTAACTCTCTGGATTTGAATTGGATCAAATTATTTCTTATATTTAGTAGATCTCCTTTTCCCATATGTGTTCGCCTGTTTCCCTCGGTTCCACTTTGTTCGAGGGGTTTCTGGGACTTATCATCTCCGCCATTTTTCGCCCCGTAATAATATTGAGGAAGTTGCATTTCTGCGCATTGCAGAATTTATTTAGTTTTTACGCTGTCTGTTTTCGTGGATGCTGGTTTTCTGGTTCTTCTGTACCAGCTAATGGTCTCATATTTCTTCCAGTATTGGGTATTCTTTATTTTGTTGAGTTTGCCGGCTTCTAGTGTTTCCAAAAAGGTTCTATTAATTTCTTGCAGATCCTCCACAAGCTGTTTCTTTTCGGCTAATCTGAGGACCAGATCCTCAGATGTTTCTGGGGAGTCCCAGAGCTATTTTGTAGCAGTTTCTATGTAAAAATGTCTGCAGCTTTAGGGCTGGAGACTTATTCATTAACCCAGACCAGGCTGGGGCGGCGTAGCTAATCTGTGACTGTATGTTACGTCTCTATTATGTTGATTTTCAGTCTCTGGCCTGCTGTTTCAGCCTGCTTTTCTAAAATAAATAGATCACTTTTATACTGTTAAGTTTTATACTGTTTTATCACCCATCAGAAGCTCACAATCAAAACTGGAAGCCAAGAAGACAAAAGAAACATTTTCACTGTGCCCTCTTTACCACTCACATGCATGGAACCAAAACCAAAAGGATAAATAAGAGTTGGTTATCCACTATTTTTCTAAGTTTTAATATGTATTATTTTTGTAAAGTATTTTTTAATTTCTAAGTTTGTATAATTTTTAATAACATAAATCGCTATTAAAGAACCACTGTTTTCGTCCCGAGGAATGAGATATTGATATTTTGTTTTAACAACGACTAAATGTTTAACTTAAAATTTCAATTATGTTTTATTAATATCAGAAAATAACAGTCCAAAGCAAAAAAAAGTGCGAATAAAGTTTCCAAGAAGAGCTAAAGCTATTAAAATAAGAATAGATGGACATTAGATGACTCAAAAAGACCAAATAGAAGAAAATTTAATCACTTCAATTAAATAAACATTCATTTAACTGTTGTCTCTGGAAAAATAAATTATCGTGACGAGAATTTTGTACTTTTTCAGACCTTACTTGATGCCGTATGTTACTTTGCACTGAATTTTATTGGACTGAATTTTATTATTAATTAAAAAACAAGGACTCACGCTATTAGTTTAGTCTGTGTGGTGGATGTCACATTTAAAATACTCACAAAATCAACAACAATTTGAAGCTACGCAATATCTCTCTATCCATGAGCACTCACTTTAGATCTCCACATAAGCCACAGCTTGAAGATGTCATTGTGACGACCGCACTGGATGACCTTGTCTCCTGTGTCATACTGCACGTCGTACAACTTATCCTGCATGAACAGGTATTCGGCGCTCATTTGGTTGCAGCTGATGAGAAGACCCTGGAATCCATTCGCAGATTGTCATTAAGCATGCCTTTAGGGTAACCGAAGGAAGATACGTTAATTTGTATTTTGAATGCAATCGGAGTTAAAAGCAATGGAACGCCAACATTTGTCAATGGAGCTAGTCGTTGTATAATAACATGTACATGAACAAACATTTCATTTTATGTTTTCTTCATTGCTATCTTAACGGCAAAGAAGAAATATGGATTTTTAATGGTGGTTTTATAACAACATGCACGATAGTAATAATAATAAAATAACGATTTTACGAACCAATTAAAAATAATAAGATGGATTCTATTATTGTCAAATTCATTAGTTGGAGAGTCTAGTATTTCTATTTATATATATATATATTTTTTTTTAAGAGATAACTGTTCATCAGACCAAAACTATCTTCTCTTCGACAGGCTTGATGAGCACAAATGAAACTTTTCGTTGACTTAAATGAACCGTTCGTAATATATATTCAATCTCGGAAAACTGGCTGGTACTAAATGGCAAATAACTTGACACGACATAATAAACGAAAAGTACTCACATCTTCCTTGAAGTGGATCGTCGAACACTGCAATAGGGTTCCCATAAGTTTATGCGGATTCCACGTAACAGAATCAGCCCTGAAGGAAGAATATTCTGCTTGTAAAATTAAGCGGACAAGGCTTGAACATCATCGTAGTTTTTTTAAATTAATATTTGCGTGGAACACTCGTCTCACTTGGAAGCGTGTCAAATAAATGGTTGAAAACTTCTTCATTGACAGCAGCAAAACTTTAAAAATTCCACCCACTGGTGAGGGGTTATTCGGGTGCACCAACGGGGTCACCCCCCTGCACTTCTTCCGACATTTCAATGGGCGACTCACCCCAATCGAAACTTCGTACAGTAGGACCAAATCCGAAAAAGGTGGTCAAAATGCCCAGAAATGAAATGTGAAATTTATGTTTTTTGTGCGTTGGGTTAGGTGCACAGATATTTGAGCCACCAATAAACGCCTTTGACAGGTAAATGAGTACGCAAATACGAGCACACAACAGCGTTAAAGTTACTGGTATGCAACCACTAATTGATACTCCCTCATGGGCTTATGGGAAGAAGTTCAAATGCAAAATAACCTCCTGATTCTCGACCTAAGCTGATATTTATTTTCTAAAATGAATTCATATTCGGAAATTAAGTAATTTTTGAAATGCAGATTTAAAATATTAATTTAAAATAATGAATTCGAGTTATTAAAAATTATTTAAGATATAAATTCTTTCATAATTTTTACGAAAATCTGTGTAGACAATATATATAAAAAGGCGCGTCAGCAGAAATACAGAGTGTGACCTGGTGGGGCACCCGAACAACCTTCACCAATACCATACCCCGGGAAAGCTATATTTACCGCCTATGGCGTATTTTTATCATATATATATATATATAACACTTTATTCAACGACCCGGGTGTTATATATAAAGTGTTATATATATATTGTGGAATTGCAAGGTTTTCATTTCTCTTCCTAATATGGAGAAATTCCACAGAGTTAACCCTGAAACAGTTTCCTTGAAATATCTTTTATTTCCTCGAAAACGTGGTATTTTAGCCAAACTGATTCTGCTATTCCATGATATGGGCACAATAAATTAATAGCACAAGGAAAATAGACTATAAAAGGAACATGAAACAGTGTAAAATGTAAAAGTACATTAAGTGGCACACTACCCTCAAAACAACAAATGCAGGTTTAGACGATGGAAAGTAAGGACAGGAACTATTAAAAGTGGTGTAAATAGTGGGGTATAATATTATTTCTCCCACCAAATTTGAATGATTTTAATGGAAGTGTCGTCCACTGATAAAAGTGATGAATACTCTGCAAGTATTCTGGACCAACCAGATGAAAAAATACTTGAGAAGAGCCTGGTTTACAATGGAAGAAAAGCACCTTTCACCAGGGCAATCCACTTACCCAAAAAGGTGATTTGGCAATGGTAAAACTTGAAGGTTTGAAGTAGGAATTGGTGGAACATCCAACCTATTCACAAGATTTGGCACCCTCTTATTTCCACGTAGTCCCACATCAAAGGAATTTCTGACTGGAAAACATTTGCATCCAATGTAGGGGTTAAGGTAGATGCATATTATGCTGACTTTCTAGACTCACACTTCCATGATGGAACCTACCCACTTGAAAAATGGTGGAGTGTATTGACCTAATTGGGTACTAATTAGGAAAAAATAAGTATATTTTTGACCCAAAAATAAGTCCTTCACCATCATGTTGATAATGTTTCACCTCTCTCACATGAGTGAATTGTCAGCTATTTACTTCAAATAACATTAATTAATGAATCATTTTATATATATATTATTTCATGGTATGTTAGCTTTGCCACGGTTCAACCACGTTGTAGCACTAAATTTGCTTTCTATGAAAGATCGAAAAAGATTTACCTCTTTCAGGACCACCTTCATCTCTTTCTTCAGCACCTCGTCTAGTGAAACCTGCATCTCTGCGAGCAAAATCTCCTCCATCTCGCCTCACCATGTCCCGCTCCGCCCAGCGATCTTGGGACCCACCACCATCCCTTTCCCTAAATCCCCCACCATCACGCTCCCTAAAACCACCTCCATCTCGATAGCCACCCCCCCCACCTTCTCTGAATCCACCACCGTCTCTATCCCTGAAGCCCATACCATCCCTTTCCCTGAAACCACTCTCCCGATCCCTGTCCCAAAACCCAGCCCCAAAATCACGTCGGCCACCTGGTCCTCGGTCTGATCCTCTGTCCATCCCTCTATCTCGGAAACCTGGTAAAAATGCAATATGGTCATGCTCTATTGATTATTATTATGTCACATAATTTAAAGAGTTGTGGGAGGGGGGGGGGGGGCTGAGTATGAAACAAACTAAGGTCACACTAAAAAATGAAACACTTTCAGGGTAAGAGGGTAATTTTCTTTCTCTTTGTACCACCTGCAGTCTCTCACAAAGTTTGATACTTGTGAAGAACCTTAAACCCCTTAAGATTTTCTGAAGGTTTGTCCCAACAATGAAGAATATATATATTTTTTCCTTGAAGAATGGAAAACTTGTACTTTTTACACAAGTTTTAAACTTATGTTAACACAGTCAAAAATGGCACAAAGGATTTAGTATTGACTTGAGATAAAAAATAATAATAATAGCAACGAATAAATAAGAAATAAAAAACTTTAGCTGCCTTAACTGGAGAACTGTGTTGGTAATTCACCCATAATTACAACAGGATGTATTGCAATGAAGCTTGCCAACCCATAATTAATATTATTGGAGATGAAGGTAAATTCAGCAATCAAAGATCTGGCAGTGGCTAACCACTGGCCTTTAATTACTTGATTCAAAATTTTGATGTTAGTTGGATATTTATAAATTATCTTATTCTCTTGATCTAATTTGCAAGTCACTTTTAGAAATCTGAAAGGTTAGGTCACTTTCCACAACAAATAATTTAAACATGAAGGAGACAACAATCAGCCCAAGAGGCAGGTCAAAACTATGTTCCTTTCACTACTTGAGCCAGAGGCTAATTTCAAAAGGGCCTCAGCAAACATTGTCCTCACCCAACTGCCAAACTTTCTGAATAAAACTGCAACTGTAACTTAAGTGGACAATCACACCATCTCTAAACTTAGACTATGAGTTATGTCATTCATAAAAACATTTTTAAGTGACCAAAGAAGTTTTTGTTTTGCTGTAAAAAAAAAACATGAAATTGACATACCAAAACCTCCACGATCTCTATCTCTATCCATCTCCCTGTCATCATCTCTTGGCCCTGAGCGCCAGTCTCCAAGGGTGCGGTCAGGGCCATCCATGTCACGGCCCATTCCGCTGCGCCTCATATCTCGGCCCATTCCACCTCTTCGGTACCGATCATCACCCCCATCTGCCACTTCCACACCTACTAATCTACCCTTGATATCCTGCAAAGCAGATTCAAACAAAATTTGTTCAACAATACAAAACCATTCACATGCTAAACGTAACACCTAGATTCTTAACCTTTTTAGGACTCAAATATCTATAATACATTTAGGGTATGAATTCCTCTCAGATATTCCACCTGGTAACATGGATGGAAAGGGCACTCAGTGGAAACAGGTTGTTGAAGGTCGTCATGGAGGGTAGAATGTTGGGTGAGGTACAGGTAGGAAGAGGATAGATATTTTGGATGATAAGGATATCTTGCATAAATTACAGGTTGGTATTAGTAGTACTTCTGGCATGAAGCTGCTTTGGTGGGAATTTTCTCAGGGAGGTTGTCTTAAGAACTTTTCTGCCTTTCTGTTTGTCCCTGCCCAGCAGTAGAGCAAGATATATAGGAGGAATGGGTAGAAACATAACTCTTAGGACGAAGGAACACAGAAATGAGGTGGGGAAGCAGCATTCAATGTTTGCCAAACATCTCCTAGAATCGAATAGTCCTAGAATAGAAGAGAATCACCAAAGCAGCTTAACGCCTGAAGTCCTAAATCTTGAAGAGATAAGGAAAGAAGATTAGATGCCCTAGAAATCCTCAAGATTGAGCCAAAATCCAGAGAGACAGAAATGCTGGTCAACGAACAAGTGCTACCCTTCCACTCCCCACTGTTTTTCATGCGACCTAATGCCTTCTAAATGACTAGCAAAGGATAGGAACATAGTGCATCAGTAATGGACAGAACTTAGCCTATCAGTGGATATAGGATAATTCATCTATAGGTGACTCCTCAACTTCCTCCCCCACCCCTCCCCACCTCCACCACCTTAAAAAAACGCATATATACTGGTGGAAAATGCTTTTTGGTGCCTGATGATGATACAAAGTATTGAAACTATTGCCTTTTAATAAATTTTAACAAGTGGAATTAACAAAGTTATTCATTTTTCTTCAATTGTCCCATAATAATATTGTGAATGATGCAATGCCAGTCGTGCCGACCAGATTAAATTGAGGATACAGACTGTGAGAATGACAAGGATGAATTCAAAACAGTTGATGGCAAAAGAAACAAAAGAAAAAATTAGGGTTACAGCATTTCTTGTATTGAAATAGAATGCCTATTTGTAGTAGTATTTTGTTTTTTGGGTGCTTCAATGGCTATGGTCATTTAGCACTTAGAATGTCCATCAGTAGATTTTGAGAGATTTTTATAGATACATGCATGGATTCTTGGCTCAAATACAGTACTTTATGAGAATAGTAACTACCTAAAAAATTAAATCAATGCCTCGGTTAATGTTGGTTCTCTAAATGCTAAAGGACCCTACTCTCCTTTTAAAATAGCTGCTGCATGAAAATATTTTTTGTTCACACAAGTGAATGGCCAATGCATACTGGGACTTGAAAATTTGTGTTGGGTTCACAAAACAGTCCAAACGAATCAATTATGGAGATCAGTGACTGTGGGATGTCACACTCCCACTCTATCTGCCTAACTCATGATATATCTTCACTTACTATTAATATACCTTCATCTTGACCTAATAAAAGTCCTCCCTTTGTTTCTGATAAATAAACTGTTAACCAATAGTATCCTTCCTAAAATGCTAAAAACTCGATTCAAAAGTTGTGTGTGATGCATTTCAATATTCAAAGTTTTTGTAATAAACTACTACAGCTGGATGTGTAGGTAAACACAAGCTGGATATTGTATGCTTAAATTAACACTGATTAACACCAGGCAAAGTCAATTCAACATCATTGCCAGATTACATTATTGCTGATGCTTTTAAGGCACAGAAAGTAAAAATATGGCATTGTTATTTATGTATCTGTAGGCTTGAGTGTCATTTCTGTTAACTTCTCATGCAAATACCTGAATGAGGACAAATTATTTGAATCATGTGTAATAAGAATATTTATATGTGGTTTGGCACTTATGATTGTGTCAAGTCTTACCGATCTCCACTCATCAACTTTAATGCTTTCCATGATAAATGTCTCTGCTAGAAAGAACTCACTAATGCGATCAGTGTCCCAAAGTCATTATTACAATAACTTAAATTGTAACCTTCCGGCAGGTTCCAAAACCAGAATTGAATTAATGACTGGAATCTCACTTGGTTCAATATTGGGCCACCAAAGAGTTAAGATACTTTTCCAGACTTTTATCAAACTTAGCTCTATTGGTAAAATTAATTGATGATGATGAGCTCAATGGTAGTAGACTCAAATTTATGGAACTTCATGATTGAAGAAATACAACAGAACTTTGTACATCCTCAAATTTTATTCAAACAACTGTTTTCGTCGAGCAGTCAACATCATCAGGCCACCTGATGATGTTGACTGCTCAATGAAGCCGGTCGTTTGAATAAAATTTGTGGAAGAACAAAGTTTTGTTGTATTTCTAGGGTGATGATGAACCCCATGTTGTATAGAAATTCAAAAATATAGCATTGTAAATTACTAATATAAAGAGGACTTTCAATGATAAGAAAATCTTGAATTCTAGAAATAAGTTTAAATCAGCCTGCACTGCTAAGGTAAAAACCATCCATCCTACTCTCCCAAAAATCATTTACCCATTTCTCATCATTTAGGGGTTAGGTGGAAGAAGCGACTATTTCGTCTCAATCACACACCAATAAAGACCTTGTATTATTATTGTACCCTGTTAGCAATTCTCTCATTCCTTCTTTTTTCATAGATGAAAGTTTTTAATTTAATTTTTTCACCTCTCCTCTCCTAATTCTAAGACCAGCCTCAAACTCAGTTGTCCCATGGTGGCTTTCCTGCATCTTTCTTTGTTTCTCTTTTCACAGCACATGACTTAAGAAAGCAAATTGCACAAATTAGTCAAACTTGGACAGCTGTAGTCGATAGTAAACCTGGCAAACTACTATACCTTCGTCTTGACCTAATAAAAGCCTTCCCTCTGTTTCTGATGATGAATGAATGATTAAATGAATTGTTAACCAATGGTATCCTTCCTAAAATGCTGAAAACATCTAAATTAGTTACCATATACAAAAATAATACCCCCCCTAATGATGCTAAGCACTATAGGCCCATAGAAATAGAAAACTTGCTTGAGAAAGTCATAAATGCAAACCTACTAGTATGCTAGGAAAGGCATGATTTACTTTACCCTTGTCAATATGGTTTCAGAGGTAATGGTCAACCATACCAACATATCAATTCAAACCAAGTTCAAAAGTGACCATTAGCAGCAAAAATTATTTCTCAATGTCTTGACCTGAGGATGCCAGCAGGAGAGCTGGCAAAACTGCTGTCTACTAATCAATATTTTCAGATGAACTCAAAAAATCTTGGAGCATCAAACTAATACCCTTGAAACCTATGAACCAATCAGTACACTTGTTTTAAAGGTTACTGGAGGCAAGAACATCCTAAAGAATGTGAATGGGAAATAGCTACACTTTTACGAAAGTAGCAAAACTAGATGGACCCAATTAGCCAGAGGCATGAAACGATAGTATGTGAAGGTTGAGTGCAGTGATGTTATCTCTTATGAGAAGCAATTATGACACCAGATTAGATGCACCTACTCTTGTACTTTTCTATTGGTTAAATTTGTAAAAGGATACAAATAGTGGCCCTAATTATGATAATGTGAAACATATGAGAAACAAGATGATATCAGATGGTGGTAGGGATGCATAAAAAAAGATTAGTAACATTTCATAGAAAGTGGCACAGTTAAAAGAATACATCACAATATACCATAGCAAACTCCAGGTTTGTTGAAAGATGTGGAGTAGTAAGTGTAATTTAGAACTGAAGATGAATGGGAAGAAGGAAAAAAAATGGAAATGCCCAGAGGGTACAGCACATGTCCCTGAATGGGCGGTCCTGGTTCAGGAACCTGTGATGCCTCTGGGCAACTCGAGCTAAAACCAAGTTGAATCATTTTCTGGGCACCAGATCTTCCTGGGAAATCGTAGGCAACACAGGGAAAGGAACTGCATCCTCCCCCTCCCTGTTGTGTCAATTTTTACATGTGGTTGGGTTAAGTACTAGGTGAGCCCTACCTGCACCTATCAAACCAACCTTAATGTTGACGACTATGGCAAATCACGAAATTTTGCTCATATTAGGAAGATGTTTGCAATGCCTAGCATTCTGAGTGTTGACAGTGAAATGGATATTCCAGGTCAAGAGCATTGCTATGCTTGTATTTATTTTCTGATGAAAATCTAATTGCATTACAATTGAACAAGTGGAAAAAACAAGCAAAAGGATTACTTTACCATTAAACGAGATGACAAATGTGCTTACAACATTAGCACTAAACAGTTTGACCATCCATTAAAGAAATATGGGTTCCTCATATTTTTCTATGCCAACGAGTTCCAAAATAACTCAATCTGAGTTAATAACATTTTCAGTTACTGAATAATTTAGAATTCATGCATGGGATAAAAATGTCAATGCTATATGTCTATCACCTTTGTGGAGTGGCTATTTTCTGGAAACTAAGCATGTGCATTTGCCAGTTTTAAAAAAATTGCGAAAAATAACTGTACTCAGGCAAATTTGAAATATTTTATATTAGTCTAGACATCATCTGAAGTTTAAAGCATATTCTGATTAATAAGGAAACAAGGAATGGAATCAAGGCTGACAATATATGTAAATCACTTTCTGTACCTTAGAATATTCTCTATTATCTATTAAATGAAACGAGAGGTAATAGTTGTGGAAGAACAGAAGGTCAAATGAAGCCACAGCAATTTGGTAGAACAAGGGCAAAAATATGGGAAATGAAAACAAAAAAAAATATTCAAAGGTAAAAGAGAAATGATTAATGAATATTGTAAATTATTAGTTCTTCAACATGATCAATGAATTTAGGTATGAACTACTCTATAAATCAATAATGCATTTATTTCAAAGTTGTTCTGGATATTAAAAAATTGCACTTGCAAGAAAGGCATTTCATTATGAAAAAATTAAAAAAATACCTTGTTAGCAAAGTGGAGAGCTTCCTTCAGGCTCTCACGGTCTTCAAACTCTACATAGCCAAACCCTTTCAGCTTTGGGCCGTCACGGCCTTCATCCCTAGGCAACCTGAGACTCTTGATCTGTAACATAAACAAATATGATAAGGTACCAACTGCTTTCAATTAGTAATTAATTACTATTTGGACTAAGCCTACCATTCCTTCCTCAGGATTGAACAAATAAACTTATGAAACCAGTCAAGTTATGCAAATAAGGAAGATGGAACTTAAATCCAAAAATAATAAATGAATACAGGATTTTAGATGCTAATCCATGAGCCAAAGATGAGACAACAATTACACATTATGAGAAACTAGAAGCAACAAAGAAAGAGCCCTAAATAACACAGAAATGTTAAGGTATTTTTCACGAAGAGGGAATTGAAGATTGCATAAAGTGACATGGAAAGGGTGCCACAAAATATCATAATTTTGATCTCATCATGAAAAACAAGAAATGCTGAAGCACTGACTAAGAATCATCATCAAAATTTCATGGTAAAAGACAAACAAACATTCATGAGGTCAAGTTGGATTCAGGAAAGGAAGATGAACTCAGAAAACCATCACTGGCATTAATTGAAAATAACATTGACTAGAGTACAATTCACTTTTGTTTGCCTAGGTTGATATTTAAAAGTCGTCCAACAAAGAAAATGGCAAACTGAATTCTAAACATCTGATACATTTTTAGGAATGGGACATGGTTCAAAATTACAAGATCAATGTGATAGAATGAATAGAGTATTTACACAAAAAATGAAAACATTAATTCGAAAGTAAAAAATCACAGTGGAAGACAAAATTGAAATTGTAAATTTATGCGATGATTCTGGTGAAAATGGTAAATTATATTGAAGGGGGTGGGTTTATGAATAGCAGCAAAGTGTAGTTGAGTAGAAATTTAATCTTAATAATTTGACAGGCAATGCAATACTGCATAGGTTTTACTATTGGCATCTGATTTGGGTGAAAAAAGTATGCTGGATGGGGAAGAAGATGAAGATATTTTCTTATTTTGAAGC
Source organism: Rhinocypha anisoptera (assembly GCA_011762765.2). NCBI lineage: Eukaryota > Metazoa > Arthropoda > Insecta > Odonata > Chlorocyphidae > Rhinocypha > Rhinocypha anisoptera. The sequence continues at coordinate 5,498 of WURS02235206.1, read as the reverse complement.
AAGAAGGAAATTCTCTCATACGATTGAGTCCTTTTCAAAGGTATGGAATGATTAACGGTGACATGATAGGATAATGCTGAGTTAAAGGACAGGGAAGAAAAAAATGTGATTTTTAGATCACATGAAGGTTGGAATAATATAAAATCCTGCAATTTGTTAGACACGCCAAGTTCAAGAAATACTGAGGTAATTTACAATGAGTAGCAGAAAAACTATATCAGAATATCAACTAAAAAATAATTATAGAAATAGAGAGAAAAGGGAATATTTTCCTAAGTAAACCGCAGCTAGTTAAATAGTAGGTCAAATCAACTACGTAATGCCGAAATATTCACCTCCAGCCCTTTGAAGAATTCAGTGATGTCATCATTATCAACTTCATACGGTAGATTGGAGATATAAGCTATGTAAGGTGCTTCATTCGGAATTCTAGATTCATCAATTGTTCCAGGTTCTCTGGTTGCTCTGGGTGCAGTGGGCAGCACAATTTGCTTATCTCCTCTACTTCTTATATGAGGGTGATCTAAGGCAAACAAAAATATTCATTGCTAATCGTAGGTTAATACAAAGAGCAACAATATTTATTAACAATCAATAAAAGCTACCGTCATCCACTTCTTCATCTGCCCAACTAGGTTTCCATGTTGGAACTGGCGGCGGCTCATCGGACTTATGAGCTAGGAAATCAGTCAAAGGAAGAGTTTTCCCCTTGGTTTTCTTGCCCTTTTTTCCTAAAATAAATGCATAACTAGAGTAAGCTGCTGATCCTAAATAGATTACAGAAGTCGCAATATCGCCTGTATGTATACCGTATGACGTTAAGATAAAAACAAGAGTACAAAATTGTTAAAACTAGTGTTTTTCGTCATCACACTGCTGTCACAATGGTTTTGAAACTAGCCATCAAGTTATCGTCTCTGAAACTGTATATGTATTGTAATAGTAGCTGATAAAATTACTAGGACCATGTGAATATCTGAAGGAATATGGCACCGTAGCGGAATATACCGCCGACTAAAACATAGTTTTCTACAGATTACAGACCTTAACTAAAACCTCACCAAGGCAGTCAAAACCTCTAAACTCTAAAATACCATTTACAATAAATTAAAACATATTCATTAATCTCCTAAAACATTGAGAAAAGTTCACGTGACTACGTGAATACCGACGTACCTGATGCAGCCATATTGCAAGTTTAATGTGTATCCCGGATACAGGGTTGCCACTTCGTAATGTGACGAAGATTATTTAAACAAATGAAGACTTCTTTGAGTGACGTGGAATCTTGAATTTTATAGCATACGTTCGTCACTCGACTTCTTTTCGGCATTGAATACCAATTTAAAATGTAATGACTTATTTAAAGATGCTGGGATTGTAATTACACATCTGTTATTTACTTAAAGAGTAATGGCATGTGTTGAAATGTAGTAATTTTTGCATATCTTAAAGTCATTTTTTTAATCACGAAAATTCTTTGATAAGCTTCATCCATATTTGATCATGATTTGGAGGGAAATTTCGCATTTGTAAGTTTTTCAGATTGTGGAGAAAATGAGTCAAAGTCATGATAACCTAATTGCAGAGTATGTGGAGTTCACGAGATTTCAAAGGGTACAGCACATTAAAGCAATAGAAAGTTGCTTTAAAAGATTTGTTGATAGCCGGTAACATGATTTTGGTAATCCCGTAATGCATGGTTTGTTAGGTTCTTTTTACTTATCACATGCACTACTTCACAGCAAATTACGTTCTTAAGTGCAATGAATATTTTTTTATTTTGTCACAAAGTCGCAGCATGACTATGCACTTGCACAGACGTAGTGGGGGGGAAGTTTCTTCTCCAAAACAATTCCCTCGCGATTGCAAGACTTCAGCCTTTCCAATTTGAGTGGAAACCATCACTTTGCCTCTTAAACGCTGAGATGTTGGAAGTAAATTACTTTCTGAAAAATTACACCTCTTTAACTGGTAAATATTGGTTCACTTTTATAAGCATCAAACATAGTTCCTTTTACTTAAGTAGTATTTGTACTATTTATGAAGTTAGGAAACTAAAACCATATAATTTGAATACAATTCTGATATCCCTAAACCTTCCACTGAATTCTACTTCTTTTCCCGTATTGGATGGCCATTAGAGATAGAAGCAATTTTAAACAAGGTTTTGCTACCATAGTTACTGGACTACTTATTCTCAGTGGTCCCTACAACTTTTTATGTAGGGTTTAGGTGGCAGGACGGGCTATTTCAGTCTTATTCCCTTCCCAATTACGCCCGGAATTGTCATTAAGTGGAATTTTATTTCATTGCTAATTGATTTATACACTTTTTATCACATTTTAAGGATGGTGATTCCTGACATGAATGGGGAATCTGTGTAGAATGAATAAAAACCCATCATTGAATATTTAGGTATTTAAGGAATAGTGTTAGAAATTATGTTGTAATTATGTTATACTATGGTATATATTATATACGAGTCACCTATGGCATCCCATTCAGGGGTGCATTCACCCATGCCCAGAAAATTTTGAAAATACAAAAGAGGTCAGAATTATTGCTGGCAAACCTCCCCGGCCACCCTGTCAGCCTATTTTTGAATACATCAAGCTTCTCCTGTCCCCATATATCTTCATTCTGTTTACCATAATTTTTATCTGGGAAATCAGAAACTCATTGCCAAAAATTGTGATGTACACAAATATGCTGCTAGGCAGAATAACGATAATTATCTTTATTAATAACAAGTGGAAACTGACTGCAATGAGTCCCGAGGATCTAGGTGTTAGACTCTAACAAACTCCCATTATTTTAAAAGATATGAAATCTATTGACTCCTTGAAAATAGGTTAAATGTATTTCTTCTAGGAAAATCCCATTACTCAATAAATGACTTCATTAAGGATACAGTGATTTAGCGGAACTATATTTTGGTTATTGTATTGACACATGCAACTTATCCTTGTTCATGCCTTATTTTTATGAACATTTAACATGTCCTTATGTGCCATGGGCTAATAAATAAATTGGACAAACACTGATTATAATACTGTCACTCCAAATGCCTCTGTATCCTTTTATGGTCATCCACATGCCTGCATGAATGTTATATTTTGTTATCAATGTTTAATATACAATTGCCAACCCAGGATGTCTAGTAAAATTTTCATCAATTATGACCTAACATGGGCTCCAATCTCATTGTTTTTTTGTGTTGTCATGTCTAATTTTCTAAGGATGTCGTTTTCATTCACTGCTTTTTTAACCATTTTATTAATATAATACATAATGTTTTACTTGCTTTTCATGTTCAATCATTGTTAATGGCAAAATATAGTCTTTTTCATTTATTAGGTAAGGGGAATAGGTAGGTAAGGGTTATATGATGGTACTTGAGTGACTCAGTGTCATGGTCACTCCTCCACCAAAAGCTAATGGAAAATCATCTGAATTAGGTGTCCCACAAAAATATAATACATGAAAACAGTGTGGGCAATGACATCTCAGCCTACTAGGAATGGGTCATGCCAGGCAGAAGAGGAAAGGCTTCCAAAACAAAACAGTCAAATCGATGGCAATGGAGAGGATGGTTACAATAGGAATGTGGAATGTTGATAGGATAGCTAGAAAATATGAAACGTGAGACAAGGAAGGGAAATATTTTAGGTGCAGTCTCTACAAACTTTTAGGGACGAGTGCATTAAGTAGGAAGGATAGTGTAGGGAGGGGAGACAACACAGGGTAGATATCCCCATCTCCTCCCTATTACTTTAAAAATATTCAAAAGAGCCATTTGTCTTATTGTTCATGCTGATATATGTGCCCCATGCCGCCCAATTTTCCAAGAATTAAAAATCTTACCCATTCCTTGTGTCTTCTTTATGTCAGCTCTATTGAACACCAAAAGAAATATTTGTGATTATACTCTTAATTCAAATGTGCACAATTACCTAACCATCATGGTGATTTACATCAATTCTACATACGCACGAGAAAGGCTGCCCTTTCTCCCAAAAATATGGGACTTCATCTATTTAATAAACTACCTGTAAACATCAAAAGAACTAACTCATATTGTGAATTTGAAAATAGTCAGAGAATTCTTATTCTTAAAATTATTTTATTCTGTAAATGACTACTACCTGATCTATAATAATTGTATTTATGTATGTATTTTTGCATATACATTTATGTTATAATTTTATTTTGTTGATGTGTCTTATATCCTCAACTGCATTTTTTAGTTATGCAATCTTTGGACAAAATAAAATTATTATTATTATTATCTCTCTAAAGGAAAAAATTGGAAGAGGGATGTGGATATATATCAAATGAGACAAAACTGTTAGACGAAATACCAGCAGATTCTCTAAGCTTGATTGCAGACCAAGTGTAAATGTCAAATGTCGGACATAGGAGATAAGGAAGTCAGGGTATTTTATGAATGTTCTGAATGAATTTTAGGGATGTTCCAGTAATAACATAACTGAGAGTGATGAGGAGATGGAATGAATTGTTGGGTAAATGAGGAGCTGGAAATGAAGTAGAGCAATATTTTCTTATTCTTAAACCATATAGGTATAAGGATAAGAAATGTCAATGTTTATTATTCAGGGCCCATACATATTGCTGTAGGAATCATCAGATTCACAAACAAGTATAAAACTAGTAAATAAAGGACAATAAAGCAGATTGTCATATCATGAAAATATTCATCAAATGAATAGTACACTTTAGCTTAGAGAAGCTGCTTCACTAGGTTTGAAGGGACAAATGTTTTGAATGTCTCTTATCTCAATGGGTAACGCATAAAACCTCAGGTTTTAGGTCCCTGGTATTGTTATGGTGTAAAACTACACAATTCCTAGTGAAGTGAGTGTGAATATCAGATTTCAAGGAACTCTTTTATGATTGGTTTGACATTACAGTAAACATGTAAGTGGAAGGAATGTTCAGACTTTTGAATATGGGATGGCATAGTGCATTATTCGGAGAAAAAGCCATAAGAAGGACCACTTTATTATACTTTTAATACATTTTTACCCTTAGATATATTGGAGGATAATTAAATTCCAAGAAATTGAGTACCTTGGACATGGCATAAAGGATAATGACAGGGTGACCTTATGCTCAACCTAAATCCATTTAGGTTGAGCATCAAGTCACCCTGACCCTTTTGTGTGTTGGAGAAATACATGGCTAATGATATATCAACATTCAGGTGTAGGTAGACTATTATTAGAGATAGTGATTACAGTACATTATTCTAATGCAGCAACATATGTAGGTACACTTGGAAAATACATGAAAATGCCAATTATTTTACATTATATTTAGAAATAGCATAATATTCAAAGGTTCTCAGATTTGAATCACAATTTAGTACCTACCTACAGGGATAATATAGGGTATGTAATTCTATATTTTCAGGCATAACTATGTGGAAATCCATTTCTGAGAAAAAAGAATTACGTACTACGTATTTTTCCACT